>VDFB02151508.1:0-28688 GCA_007258455.2 Sequoia sempervirens
ATGGTGAGGATTGGCTCACTAATTTTTGAATTGCAACACTAAATATAATAAGGCTCACTACCTAGAAAGATAAAGAAAGGCTCACTATCGGTGGCTCACTACCACAGGACTCACTGTCCAAATGAAAGAAGAAAGAAGGGGTGGATCACTACCATTTTGAACTACTAACAATGCATCTCTCATATGCCAAAGGTGCAGTTTCACTAAAGCACAAACAACTCATCAACTAGATTGAAATGTAGACACCTTTTTCTCACTGCATTAGGAGGTCATAGGCATTAAGGTTTTCACTCATATCATCACACTTGATCACTTTCACATATTTCACATCACACACACTCCATACAACAATTATTCTTGCATTTATACCCTTTGTGACCTAAAACAATCTCAATTAGGTCTGCCTCAAGGAAACGTATACACCTCTACCATGCAACATCAAATAGGTCGACACCAAACACCTCCATAACATAAATAAGTGAATAGAAACCACACCACTACTTAAATAGGACCCAAACCTACACAAAGACGCTTCTCAACACTTCCTTAATCAACATTTATCCTCTACAATTAGAGATGGCATGCTAGGTCAGCTAAACTTGCACTAACACCAACAAGCGACTACAAACACACCTCTCAAGAAAAATATTGTGGACCACACAACAACACCCCATGATATTCATACAACATCTCAAAATATTCTAAAATCATCAAAATATTCTACACAACTACTGCAACCACTTAAAACTCAAGAACACCTTCATTTTGTGCAACCAGACATACTGGCACAGACATCCAACACATCAAACAATCTTGCAGAACAACTCAACACCTGAAACTTCAAGGGAAGGTAGAAACAAACATTATAATCATGTTCCCAAATCCACAAAACCATAACCTTTGTTGCGGAGAAATGCAAAGCAATCTCATTTCTCTCAAACATCCTTTTTCACTCAACAAACATACTATCAAACACATTTTTCACTATAGAATGATCAAGAAGCTGAAACTCTAGATATGACACCTCTGAGCACCTCTGATTATCACATCCAAACTATATTGGCACATCTTTAAGCATGAAGAAATGTAGAGCAAAACACTAAACACCACTCTATCATACTAAACTTTCTTTTATTTAATTTTTCTCAAAAACACTTGGAAACCAAGTGACCCAAACACATAAACAACATTACTTATCTCATACATCAATGAAAATATTGATGACAACTCAACCTCAACAATATCCCCCAATACAATTCATACTAACAACCTCTACAACTATACTAAAGTAAGACATCAATGACAACTCCAACAATTCCAATGCTAGGGGTTGACATCATCAACACTATAATGATGTAAAAAGGCCCCCCTAACATGGCCTTGATTTAGTGTTGCAATGTGTCTAACATATTCACATTAGGTCTTGGGCCCTTGTGAACTAAATGAGCTTATAGGTGCCTTATTTAGAGCGTTGTAAAGTGTTGTAACACACTTTCACACTTTTCTAGGGTTTTATTTAATAATTGGGCTTCTTTATGCTTTAATTGGCCTTATTTTGCATCCATAAGCCCCATTTAATGCATCTTTTTGAGGATGATCCCAACACAAATCAACATCCAATCATAATTCAGGTATTTTCAGGTTGTGTGGCCCATATTTAGTGATTTGGGATTCATATGCCACCTTGGGCATATGAGTCCCACCTAGGTTTTTGGGTCTCGATCCTGGTTTCACGCCTTTTTAAGCATTTTTGAATTTGGTCCCATAAATTATGCCTAATGGGACTCATTCGCCACCTTGGGCATATGAGTCCTGTGTGGCCCAAAATTAAAATTAATTCAAAATTTTGGTGGAATTTTATCCTCCTAGATCTGATGTCAGCTTGTAATATGGTAATTTTAGGAATTCTTGCATAATTAAGTATAAATACAAGTTTCTTTCACTCATTTTACACCTAGCAAGTTGAACGAGCATCCTTATAGCAAGTTTGAGTTCACAAGAGCATTCAAGTGTTTACAAGAGCATTCGAGAGTCTTCAAGAGCATATTATCAAGCATTTTAGAGTATTCTTCAAGCATCAAGCATCATGTCAAAGTCTTCATGCATCATGTTTTGGAACTAACAATTGTGATGTAGGGTTTCATGATTCAAGCTAGCATTTCATTCAAGATCAATCCTATTCAAGCAAGAGTCAAGATCTACATCCATTCGATCCATCTCATACATGTTTGCAACACTTCATTGCTAGGGTTTGGTGAGTTGCAACATCATATTTTGTTCATTCATCATTCTCCATTCCTATTTCATTTCATTTCAAGGTTTGATTACCAAAATGGGGTTTGACCAAGGAAAACCCATTTCCACTAACAAAACAACATTTTTCTCTCTTTAGTGAGTGATTTGCAGGTTTAGGTTGAAGATACATTGAAGAGAAAGTTTGGAGAAAGTTGTCAAAGTGCCCAAAGTTGTCAAAGTTGTCACCTTAAATTGGAGATACTTGGAGGACTTCTATAGGTTACAAATCAGGGTTTCATATCCAGAAATCAATTGGGAAGCACAAAGCAGACCTTGAAGAACAAATTCAAACTTTGAAGCTTCAAAAAACCCTAACTAGATTGATTTGCCAGTTCTGGTGTATGAGTCCTAGTTTAGGTCAAAATTCAAGTTTTTACATATTCGGATACCCATTTGCGAGGTTCCTATTTTTGCACAGAAACCCAGATCTGGGATTGATTAACCAACTTGGCATATGAGTCCCAGTTAGCATTAAAGATTATTTTTAGCATTTCAGAGCTCCATCCAGTCATCTTCAAATTTCTAGGTGCACACATGTCATCTTACAGCTTTTTGTTTTGTTTCACATGCATCTCTAGGTCATTTAGTTAAAGATTACATCATAATAGGGTTAAGCATTTCATCTTACATTTCATTTGTCTTTCCAATCCCTAGCTTGGTCGTGGTGAACCCCTCATTAGTTTTACAATCATATCCTAGGATAGCCCTATTGCAAGATCTCTTTCTCCTTTGCAGATCTCTAGGGTTATCCACAAATGAAATTGGAAAGTGGGTGTGCTCTATGTCCTAAACCATACGAAAGCATCCTAACCCATTTTTTTGTCATTGCAAACACCAATAAGATCCCAAAACTTTCTTCATATAAGGGATTGACATCAATGAAAACACCCAAGCAAGACAACATCCAAGCAATTCACAAACAACTCCATCATCTCCAAACTTCCAACACTACCATCATAAGTAGATGTGTAATTCATGTTGTCTTCATTACTAGAAGTTGTGGATTCTTGTTACTTGAATGTTTCAATGACAAATTGTGTTGATACTACTGTAATTTCTTTCTCTTTTTCCTTCGATTTTTTTGGGTTTGATTGTGTAATCTTGTATTCCCCCATGAATGTAGGTGTGAAATATAATGAACCCCAATCATCATCTAATAACTTTGACATAGATGGAAG
Organism: Sequoia sempervirens; assembly: GCA_007258455.2. Lineage (NCBI taxonomy): Eukaryota > Viridiplantae > Streptophyta > Pinopsida > Cupressales > Cupressaceae > Sequoia > Sequoia sempervirens. The sequence goes on from VDFB02151508.1 coordinate 3,474, forward strand.
ATACTCCTCTTTATCTTCAGGTTGTAAAGGTTCCAATTTTGTAGTCGGTTTCAATGTTCTAAGAGGGTTCTTCATTCATGTTTCAATTTGTAAACAATTTTCAGATTTTGGATCAACTTTTGTTGTGTAAACCTTATTGTTGTAAGTGTATTTCATTAAGTGATGCAATGTTGGAGGAACTCCTTTCATCTCATGAATACATGGCCTACCCAAGAGAATATTTTATGAAAGATCATGGGGCATCACATGGATGGGGGTTTTCAACACAACCTTACCAACCTTGACAGGTAATGTCATCACACCAAGCGGTTGTATTCCTACATTGTTAAAACCTCAAATAGACAAAGAATTTGGTTGAATTTTATTCTTATCTATTACAATTTTATGCAAAAGATTTATGTTGCAAACATTAAGCCCTAAACCATTATCAATAAGGGTATTTCTAAACCCAACCCTATTAATGATAGCCATTATCATCAAAGCATCATTTTGTTTTTGTGTCTCAAAAGGGGGTAACTCAGTTTCATGAAATACAATATCCACATTAACCAAATTCATACCCTAAAGTAAAGTTTCTACATCGTTTGGTTGCACACTAAGAAGGAAAACAAATTTATGCAAAGCATTTTGAAGCATGCTATGATAAACATGTGATGTTTGAATTAGATCCCACAAGGATATATTAGCAAGAGTGGCACAAAGTTGTTCCACAAGATCATGCTCCTTTCCACTATGTTGAGGTAAATTAGGTGCACTAGGAAAAACTAGTTGTGGGAGTGGTATCGATGTGGGAATAGCTTGTGTTTGTCTTGGTTGCTTGTTATTCCTTGTGTTATATGTATATTAACCAAATTCATACCCTCAAATAAAGTTGCTACATCATTTTGGTTGTGCACTAAGAGGGACACCAACTTTCTGCAAAGCATTTTAAAGCATGCTATGATAAACATGTGATGTTTGAATTAGAACCCACAAGGATATATTAGAAGGAGTAGCATGAAGTTGTTCCACAAGATCATGCTCCTTTCCACTATGTTGAGGTAAACTTGGTGCACCAGGAAAAACTAGTTGTGGGAGTGGTATCGATGTGAGAGTAGCTTGTGTTTGTCTCGGTTGCTTGTTATTCCTTGTGTTATATGTATAAGCAATAATATGATAACTTGGTTGTTGTGATAGATTAATTGCATGGTTTCATTGGGTTATTTTTATTGCATAATTCAAGATATGACCTAGAGGTTTTGGTTTGTTTTGAGGTGGTCCTATGATAAGCATAGGTTTGTTTTGAACTTGAGGTTGCTTCACAGATGTGTAAATGATAAGTTGAGGTGTGATTGCATTAATTGTTCTTTGGTAAGTTGAAACATTAGAAACTTTAGTGGATGAACTAAGTGAGATGAAGTCCTCGAGGGTTTCATCTAACATGTCAAACTCATCACAGCTAAAGGGTTTAATAGGCATGCAATGCACTTATAGAAAGAGATCTGACATGATAAGATGACTATGCTCTCTCTAAGTTTAATAATTAAATTTCAATTTCAAATTATGTCTACACTTGTTAAGGCAATCTAGGACTAAAAATAAACTTATAGACTTGTTATAAACATAGATTTGGAAATTAGACCCTAGATTTGTAATTTGACAGTAGGTATGTTTTTGCACCTAAAATTTTAGTCAAATTTGGTAGGATAGAGGTGCCTAGGGCACCTATGTCTCAATTAGAGTTTTTCTAAAATTTTAGTTTTAGTTTTAGAGGTTACATGAAATGACTGAGTGATAGTGTTGTTACCTGATTTAGCTTCCAACTCAATCAGGTAGAGCTGAGATGGTTTTTGCAAAATAAAAATAAAGGTACACATTCAATTTTGCAAAGTTTCATTCATATGCACAAAAGTAGTTATCAAATAAATTACATTTTATTATGCAAATGTATACAATAGAAAGATTGCACAAGTTTTGCATAAATGTTGTCTTTTATTGATAATTATAAATGTATGGTGTCCCACACAAGTCATGGGAATAACTATTTCAATACAATATAAGACATAAACTATACATTTGAAGAAATAGAAAGGAAAGAGCATATGGAAAGAATAGGGACCTGTCATTGCCTGAATGACGAACCCCGAGTTGAACTGTTACATCCTTGCTTCAACTCCTCTCGCTTGGTTGCTCCAAAATTTGCTTTGTTGCTCTGGAAATTACCTGCAAGGTATTGAAAAGTTGTGTTAGAGCTCGAGACCCATATTCTCTGCATATACTATATCAACAAATATATAGTTTATTCTCTTAAAGCATTGAAATAGTTTTGCAGCATCTCATATATCAAAGAAAAAGTAGAGGATTATCATAAATCACCATCAAATTCTAAGTTCATTGTTTTATCTAGCATGTTTGTTCACTATGCAGGTATAGGTGTATTTTTCATTGTTGGATTATTTTGCATTAACATCATAGCATGTGGAGGAAAATGGGCTCCCCAAGGGTTGACCCCAACATGCTTCCCTCTTGGTTTAAGAGAGCATATGGCAAGATTAAGGAGGATTCAAGTTAAGAATGCAAAGATATGACAGCATGAATCCCAAAGGTAGCAGTGACATTCATGAAGGAAAAAGGGAGAATAGATATCATTCATTTAAAGCAGATATCAATACAAGTCAAACATATTTTTGAAGATAGTAGCATAAAAGAGCTCAATAACTAGAAACAAGAAGAACAATCACTAAATGGATGACAGTCATTTACAGTATAAGACAACATATTCAGAGTGAAAGACAACTTTTTTGCATCTGTTCAAGCATCAATATTGTCCCTAATTAATTGCAATGGCAGTAAGTCAATCCCATCAAGGCTAGGGACTATTTTTCAAAAAGTATTCAAATCTTTCAATTATAGTATTTGTAAAGGACAAAAGATCATTGAAGATACAAGAAGTTCCCATAGATGAATTAAAAAAAATAGTTCTTATAGGTAAAGCCTTGAGATATCTCCTTTGCTTATGAATGGCAGTCACATTAGCATTACTAATGAAGTAGTGAAATAGCACATAAATGAGGGATTGTGAAAATTAAGTGAAACTTCATGAACAGATCTTGAACAAATGCATAAATCAAGAGCAACATTATAAGGACTATCATGTATAGGGGCGGTCATCAAGGGTGCTTAACAATGGCCAACTATCATGTAAGCTAGGAATGGTCATGGTGAGATATGCGTGAAAATGTAATACAGTGGCCAACTGTAGTTGACTCTTCAAGAGCAGTTTCTACCATGTTGGATTTTAACTATGGTTTCCACTATGTTGAGGTTATCAATATGGCACTATCTAGCTAGTCTTCATACAGGCAAGGTGTACAAAACTAGAGTGAATGCACAATGGTGTAATCACAGATCCTAGGGTTTCTAAGAGATTAAACCCTCTAAATATAAAAAAAGGGGAGGTCAAAATTCTGGAATGAAACCAAAGTTTGTAAGTATTTTCAAAGGATAGAGTCATGGCCATAGTGAGTAAGAAGCCTAGAACCCATGATCATTTTCCATAAAATATGCAAGGGATGGCCATGACCTATAGAAGGAAAAGAAACCTGCAAGTGTTTTCATGGATATATCATGGCTACAAAAGGAAGAACCATGTTATTTACAAAATCCAAGTAAAGAGAGAAGGTTTACATTCCATTCTAGACAGGTCATGAGTAGAGTTATTCTTTTATCATTTCTTACATGAGGCTCAAGGCCGAGCGTAGAGAATATAGGAAAAAAATCAAGCATTTACATCATTCTCTATACAAAAACTAAACGGAAATATCCATTTTTTCTATATATTTTGAGAAAATCACAACATTTTAGTGCTAAAAGGAAAGAAAAAGTGTTATACCATGCAGTTTCCACCTCAAATCTTGTAGAGAAAGCTTCAAGAAATTCTCTTGGTTCAAAATCCTTGGCGGCTTGAGCTCAAAGTTTCCAAAATGTAAAGTGAAAATGAAATGTGAAAATGTTTGTGGTCGAGTTTTGTGATTAGGGTTTCAACCTTAAGTGACCAACTTCCCATAGGAATTTTTGCCTTTATATTTAACTTTTTATGCATTGAAAAAATACCCATGCATTATACTTACATGTAAGTGTCTAGGGGGGTCCCCTTATGGACTTATGAATTTTTCTTTGTGATCTCAAAGCACATTTGAGTCAAATTTTATTATTTTACATTGAACATGAAATTTAAAACATTGATTTAAGTGATACAATTATAAATAACTTCATTAATGTTATATAAATGCAAAATAGATAAGTGCATGTGCTTTCTAGTTATGGTCAAAGGGGGGTAGTTGAGGCTTTATGGTTGTGCCAAGCATATAGGGGAAGTTGAGGAAGTTATCCAACAAGTGGAGGAGATATAGGAATTGTTTTGACTTGGTTTGGAGGGAAATGAGAGCATCTTGGAGCAATTTTTGATGCCTTTATGGTAGGTGAGGTCAAGGCTTGACCTTTTCTTCACCTTTGAGCCTTTTTGGAGTGGGTTTAGGGGCTAGATTTTAGGCTTTTGGTTATGCATGACCAAGGGAGTTTGTAGTCCCTACTTTTTTGCAATTGTGGGGAAAAGCATAAAGTAACTTCAAACTTCATTTTTGAAGTTAGTTCTTATCATCTTTTTGCTACATTGTGACTTTGGAGGTCCTTTTCAACAGAAGATAGTATTTGTAACTCTCTTTTTTACAAACATGTATAGCATTTTACACCTTGGAAATCAATGAAGATAAGCAATTTTTTCCTTCTCAATTTCTGTTTTATTGTGTGCATTTGAATGATTGATGTAATTACTTGTGAAGTTGTCTCATTCCTTGTTGTTGTGTCTCATTAGTAGCACCTTTTTGCAAAAAATATGTATGTTGCAAGTTGTAGGTTGTGTTGAAATGCAAGTGATTCAAGTTGTGAGGAGTGTATATCTTCTTTCTAGGATTGTAAGCTCATTAAAGCCTTCTTATGAAATATTTATGCAAAAGCATATAGGTATTGACTTGTGCATATCAAGCTTTGTTTTTGGTTTAAATTGTGTGTATAAGTAGTTGTGCAAGTTTTAGGTAATCAAATTTGGTGCATCACCCTTAGTTATAGGTTTTATTTTATGCAATCTTTCTTACCCTTTTCCCAACAAGAAGTAGTTTTTAGGTGAGTACCATAAGAGCCAGCTTACTCTCGAGGTTAGCTTCAAAAATCTGAGCCCACAATCAGGGAAGCTTTCCAATGTTTCACTAGTAGGTCGAGTTTACTCAGCAAGGGTGGACTATTAGGAGACAACAAGTGTGCAGACGCTGGTTGTGAATTGAATTTGTTTTTGTTTTATGAGTTTTTAAATTTTGCAATGCAATACAATAACCTAGAGTTTTCAAATTTTGCAAAAATAAAATGCAATTTATCCCAGTTATGCAATGTTTCATAAAAGACATGCAATGCGCCTATAGATTTGATCATTTTTAGTATTGGGATGTAATAATCTTTCACAAATTCACACAAAATGAAGTAAAATGTCACTTCTTTCAAATGCAAGGACACTTTTTGCATGCAAAATACTAAATTTTCTAAAATTTTGATAAAATTCAATCTATTTCAGATCTAAATGATACTAACAAATCTCAAAATTATGAATGATCTATTGAAGCTAACCCTATTGCAACCTATAATGCAATATGATTTTCATTTTTTTGAATTTTTATGCTTTTCAAAGTGTAAAACTGGATGCCTAAATGAACAATACAAAACAATGCAATTGTAAATTGAGATCTAGGATGAATTATTTCATATTTCAGAAGGTCTATAATGTTGAAATGTCAAGTTCACCAAAATATTTTGATAAAAAAGGGATCGTAGGTCTAATACATAGAACACTAGGATCAAACCTTTCTTAAGAGAACATTAGAATGCAAATCAAGGTATTTAGATTGACTTTCAACCACGAAGGTGAGTCAATTAGACTTAGATATGATCCTTTAGAGCCTAGGAAATGAATCAAAATTGAATTGCTTTTGGTAACTCAATTAAACTACATGCCCTAATCCGAAAATGCAAGATTTTGACAACTTAGAAACTGTAACAGAAATTTTGACACTAGATCCGGATTGAGTAAGACATTGTGCACCTATGATATATAAATTTTATCTTGATTTCTAAGGAAGTTTCCTTTAAGGGCACCATTGTCCTAGTAGGCCTTTTTTGGATCTAAAAATATGGGTCCAAAGCTCTTTGTCTTCTCTTTGATCTCTACCCTACAAATTTTTGTTTTCATATCTAGACCTACAATAAATCTACAAAAGAGATGGTGGATGGTGGCTATATAGGAGTTTTCCTTAGTCAAACCCCTATTTTGGTATCTCCACCTCCACAACAACCAATAAAAATTATTGATAACAGTGTGTGTGTCCTAACCTTAAGTGTGTCTAAGGTTGTTATGAGTTGAAAATGAATAAAACCCTACTCAAGTGCATTAGAGAAGGATTCTTATATGAAAATGATAAGATCTAACTAAGAGGAAATAAAAAATACTCTTAGCAAATTTGAAACATATTGATACCTTGCTTTGGGTTGCAAATAAGATAAAGCTTGAAGATGAGAACACTACAAAATAAGTCATTAGGTTGAGGGAAATGACCATCTCCCAGACCTAGAATCCATCATGTTATTCTATTGGCATCAACCTTCAACTATGACATAAGGTTTGATCAAATCTACAAAATAGGATTGAAAACCTACAAATGCAAATGTATGTGGTGGAGTATTATGATATCTTGCTTCTCTTTTCTTTTCTTATTGCTTTCTTCTTCATTCTAGTTTAAATGGTGAAAAGACTAGGTATTTATAAGTATTTCTCTAATTTCCCAAAAATTAGATCCCAATGGCCAACTTCAGATATTTGAATTTCAAATAATAAAATGCCAACACCAACATATTTGAATTTGGAGCCAAAATAGGGGACATATGCACCCTAGGCGCCAGTGTCCCAACCCTATTTTTAGAAGTTTAAAGTGTCAGGGATAAAATATTAAATGAGAGCTTTGTTTTATGCTTGCAAATTATTGAAAAATATTTAAATTGGGCCACATAATGCATAATTTTGGAAATTAGGGCCTAGTTAAAGGGTGTTTGAAATGCATTAATGTAAGGGTCACTACGGTAGGTCCAAAATAAGTGTGAAATTGTACTATAACCTAAAAAGAAGTACAATTTATGACACTATAGGGGATAATGAGTATCCTTTCCTTATACCTCTTAACATCTCAAAAAAGCCTTTCGAGGTGCCATTGAGGAGGATTAAGAATCTTGGGCTGGCAATGCAATTGAATATCCAATTTACCTACTATGCTTCAAATCCAAATGCCCTCGATACCTTGCAAAGAAACCTCCAATCCACCATGTCATATGTCTTCTTGATATCTAGTTTTATTAGTATTGCAATGATTTTTATTTCGTTGAATGGAATGTATCACTTCTTGCTCGCTATAATTACCCCCTCCAATATTGATCTACCAGGAACAAAACCCATTTGCTCATTTGAAATTAATTCTAGAAGGATTAATGTTAGATGGTTAGTTGTCTTCACCATTATTTTATATAGAGAATTGTATAGAGAGATTGGTCTAAACTCCTCCAAAGACACAAGCTTCTCTTTCTTGGGGACTAAAGTGATAAAAAGTATTATTTATCTCCCTAAGCACCATTTGACCTCCTTGAATCTTCCACAGCTGCCACCACCTCACTTCCCACTATATCCCAACATTTTTTGAAAAATCTAGCTGGGAAGCCATTTGTGCCTGGTGTTCTATTAGGATGCAACTGAAAAATTATTGTTCTAATCTCCTCTTCTATGGAATTGTCCATTAGTACCTTATTTTTATCTTCCTTCACCAACTATGGGATGCTTTGAAGTATTTGATTTTGAGCTAACAAATTTGATCCCTCCAAATTATTGAGTAAATCACTGAAATACTCCATCGTTACCTTTGCAATGTCCTTCGGATTTTCCACTAACTTGCCATTCACCATTTTGAATTTTTGTTATCTGATTTATGTCCCTGTGAGCTCTTGATACATTGTAGAAATACTTTGTGTTTCTATCACCCTCCCTAATCCATGTTTCTTTGGATTTTTGTCTCTAGTATATTTATTCTTTTGATTGTTGCACCTCTTTATACTCTTTTAGGAGCTCCTTCTCCTTAAAAAATAGTACTTTATCCATGCCTTTTGCGAAAACCTCTTCATTCAAACTTCTCAAATCCTCCTCTAGCTTTGCTTTTGTTTTAAAAATGTCTTTGAAGTGGGTTCTATTCCATGCTTTGAGGTGTTGCTAAATATATTTCAATTTTGTGACCACCTCAAACATTTTGGTGCCCTCAAGTTTCACCTATTCCCACCATTGCAACACTAGCCCTAGAATATGTTATGATCCTTCAACCACATGTTTTCAAATTTGAAGGGGCAACAAATTGTCCTTTTATCCCCTAGAATTTATAATTTGATTGGGTAGTGATTTGATCTCAAATGGGGTTGAATTCAACCTTCAAATGCAAAAGGAAAGGTGTCCAAATTCCCTTTTAACAAGAACTTGTCCAAATTTTATGCTATATTGCTAAAACCCATTCTTTTGTTAGTCCACATATAACAACTATTGGCCATCTAGATGTCCAATAAATTGTTTGCCCAAAAAAAGTTTTCAAAGTCAACTTGTGATTGGTGTTTCCTTCGCACACCCCCAAACTTGTCATCACTATGTAGGATAGTGTTGAAATCCCCTCCCATTATGACTATTTTAGAATTATGCTACTCTAGGAAATTCTTTAATCCCCCCACAATTCTCTCTTTTTAATGCAACCGACTAGAGTTTGCTCTTTCTCCTAAACAACTCCACATTTTCTTTGTCTAGTTTCGACTCTTGCACCATGAAAATCTCAACCATTGAAATCTCCAAATAACGCCTTACCAGACATTTTTTTATTTAACTCCCATCTTGCCTGATTCTACTGTTGTGGTTATTTGATTTACAAGGTCATTCACCCCTTCTTCGATATATGTCACCTCTACTTCTTGAATTTCCCCTTCTTTCAATAGTTCCCCTACCGACATATCTTGCTTTATCTACCCCACATTACCATCTTGCTCCAAATATCCAATGTCCTCATCTCCTTTCATCATTCCTACAAACCCTGTTAGCTTGTAGCCCACCTCTAAAATGCTTTCCAAACCATCCAGTTCTTTCCTTACTTCTCCTGCCACTGGCCATTCTAGCATGTCTTGGGGTTCCTCCCTATCTTGGCCAATTTGAGTGGTCATGCCCTCCAATTCTTCTTCCCCCTTTTTTGCACCACTCAAAGGTGTTTAAGTCATTTGTTGCTACTAATTTGTTTTTGCAACCTTAGTTTCCTCAACATCTATTGCACTCCTGACCAGACCATTATCAACCTTTCCCCTTGCTCCCTCCCCTCTTAAAACATCCAATTCCAATGGTGACCTTTGGAGACTAGGTCTATGTGGGGTTTTTGATGACAAATCCCAATCTATCTTTTGTTTCCATCTCCCATCCTTTGTGATAATTTCTAGTTCATCCCATCTAGTACCCTTAGGATTCACCTGAACACATCTAGGCATGTGATCTTTGTTTCCCTTGAACTAGTGTTTCATCTAAACCTACGAAAGTCCCCAATTCTCTCTCTATTAGTTATAAGATTTCCTCACCCCATTATTCAAATGATAGGTTAACTAAGTTCACTCAAATTGGTATTTTTTCCATCTCATGATTCATAGGATTAAAGTTTGGTTCCCAATCTATCATATAATAATCTATCCCATCCATCATTTGAGTTTTCCCCTTCATTATGGATTCTTTTAATTGCTCTGATGCATAAATTTTCATCAAAAAATCATTTGGTAGGAAGTTTAAACTTACCTCTACAGCCCAGTTCTTTGATCACCAAATTTCCATCTTTTCTCTTAGATAACCATTTCCATACCATTTTGCAAAGAAAGCTCTTTCTTCCAGTGGAGTCTTTGGGCCTTGAAGGAGCTTGGAAGTTATCACCATTGCTTTGCTAATTTTCCTTGGCTCATGATTCTCTTTCCCCCATCTAAAGGTTTTTGGTTGCTCTCGTCGATCCTTACCCCTCCACGTCTCCTTAGATCTCCAGTCATTCCAATCTCTTTCCAATTTTGACTTCCTTATACCCCACTATTTTATGTTGATCTTGTTGGGTCCAATTGCAAAGGGCGACATTTTCTCTCCAGGGTCCTCATACACTTCCTAAGCACGATTATTTCCACCCATTTTCCAGTGGTTGGAGTGCTTGATTGGGAACCCTCTGCCATTTTTACCTAACCATCCATACTGCATGCATCTCACTTGGGCGAGCCCATTGTCATGGCTAAAGCCACTTATTGGCCATTGTCTATTCCACCCCCTGCTCAATTTAATGTTCACCATCTTGGCTCATAACTTCCTTTGTGGTCTCTCCCTCTGCTTCATATTGGTTCTTGGCCTTTGCCTACCTTCCATTCGCTACTAAACCTTTGTTGTTGCACGTCGTTTGTTCCTGGGCCTCCAAGATCTTCCTCCCATCCTCTTGATTTGCCCCGAATATGCCAAATGTGGTCATGCTGGTTGTTGTTTTGCGCTTTCAACAATGGAAGATTAACATTTGCCTCATCTGCCCACACACCTATTTGCTTCTCCATTCATGTATGCTCCCACATCTATAAATTTGAGCCATTTTAACATTAAAAGATATTTTATTTTATTTTAGAGTTATTTTATTTATAATTTTATTGGATTTCCATTGTTTTTGTAACACTTGTTTTACTTTTATTTTTTGAAAAACTACCATTCATTTTTTTTAAAATTCTAAATTTTAAAAATAATTTATTTGCATAATAGATTAATTTTAAATTTTTAAATTTTATTTTTTTCTATATTTTTAATTAATTATTTAAATTTTAAACAATGAACAATATTTATACATTTATGCTTAATTGAATTTTTTTATTTGTATTATAGTAAATAATTAATTATTTAATTATTTAAGATCTATATTTATCAAATTTTCAATTATAATTAAAAAATAATAAAATAATTAATATTTTGATGTACAAATAATTGTTAAATTTAAGATTAAAGATAAGAGTTTTTGTGAACACACTCAAGACATTACACTCCACCCCTTGTAGTACTTTTGACATTAATTAATTTTTAAAAATAAAATTCTTTAAGTTTTGAATAATGAATAATATTTATAGATTTATCTTTAATTTTAAAATTTTATTGTATTATAGTTTAATTAATTATTTAAAATCTATATTTGTTGTCTATCAATTTTTATGTCAAAAGACTTTTACAATGACATTCTGGTGTGTCCATAAAAACTCTACCTTAAATCAAGGAAAGTTCTTGAAACCATAACCCTTCATGTATTTAAAAACTATTGATAGTGCATAATTATTAATTATGTATTAAATCTCGGGCTAAATAAGAAATTGTAACCATGAGCGAAAAGCAATTTCATAATTGTAGAATTTAATAACCATCTTTTATACTTTCTTGAGAATTGCACATCCTATTTTTTAGTCTTTTGTACTTTCTTCCAAGGAATTTATAGGTGCGCTATTTGTAATCTTGATCTGCGTACATTCCGTGCCACGATTAATATGGCTGAAGAAGAGGTACCCAATCAAGCTGTTTTTTTTATACAACTATTGTCTTCTCTTTTCTTTTATATGACTTGCATTAAAGATTTAGCAGGTCATACACCATTCGAGCTACCCAGAGCATGACCTCAACTATTTTTGATATCCACACGTGTAACTTGTATGCCACGATTGCAGAGAACGAGTATAGATGCACTGCGTGTGGTTTTAGGATGGGGGAGTCTTGGTTTGCCCCTTTTCTGGGCAGTAACGTCATGTGATATGCATCTTTGGCACAATCAGAGATATCCTTTTATTTAGATTAAATGTATTAGATAAATCTTTACATTACTATTATTTACTCTATTCAGATATGCCAACATTTCCAATTGGAGTTGTGATTATGGCTCCATATAAACGCTCATAAGTTTCTAACCTCTAGAAAAGTGTAATGTAGAGTTTATTGAGGGAACTCCTTTGAATGAATATGACCTTGACTGTGTTAGTGCTAAGATGGCTTTAGCTGTATTCTTAAAGGTAGACCAACCAGTGGTGATAAGATTCTAAATTTTGTATCTATCTTATTAGATGAGTATTTTTTTTTAGCAATGTTGTTCACAAGTATACATTGAATTCATTATCAATGTATCAATTTGATATTTATGGGAATACTTTCTTTGAACCTCTGATGCCAAAAGGATCATTAGTCTTAAGTTGATGTCTTCAACATTAATCTATGCATTGCCTTATTCAATACACATAAGGTGATTTTATTCTTGATGATTATGTGTTTGAAGAATCTCGATGCAGGTAGTTTATGTATCACTGTGGGAATTGCTTTGGCATGTTCTGCTATTGATTTGAATTATATTATGTGTGTATCCATAACCTGTCTACATTGTAGCTAACGTTAAGTGTCTTTGTTTCTGCCATTTTATTCCATTCTTTAATTGTTTCAAATTTAGGAAGATGATTTCATTTTGAATAAACCCAACATTTTTATTTGTATTCAGATCCTTTATATATTTATCATTTGTTGTATGTTCTTTGGTGTTTAATTTTAAATTCAATACACTTCCCATATCCTCTTGCCCCTTGATTGCCTTCCATAAGGCTAAGGCAAGAAAACCTTAAAAAAACTGCTATATCCTTCCCATTTTGCCACACCTTTGGCTACAACAAGGAATGGTTATAAAAACCATTTTTTAGTTATTAAAACCAATTTAAAGAAATAGTTTCAAAAATCGGTTAATGATTGGTCATTAAGAAGCTTGCCACAAATCTAAATGTGGTCTTCCTTGCATTACTTACAGTTCAAACTTGCACCACCCTTGATTAAGTACCGAGGCCTTTTTTCAGACTTTAATAACATATGAAATACCTTATAACTACTCCCACCTTCTATATCTCAGCTCACGACTTCTAAAAATTCATAGAGACACTTTTATTCATACTCAAAATTGTTTACATATTTATCATTTGTATTGGTGAAACTCACAGCCTAAAATGTTAGTCCTCAACTTCTTTGAGTGAGATATTCTTGCTCTTTCATGTGTATCATTCTAAAAAAACATAGCAAAAAAAGATGTTCTCTATATTTGCGTGATTTGTTGTTGGTTTGGACAAGTGGATATTTTGAATTTCTAGGGAAAATAATTGGATTATGTCAAGATTAGAAGAAGCATTATACAAGATCTGTAACAGCTTTTGTAGAGATATCTGCTAAAAGTGTTCACCTCATGGATGTGCCACATGAAGTTTACAGAGGAATCCATGATGATGCGTCTACTAGTATGAAGTATTTTGGGGGATGGCAAAAAACTTCCTATATTTTTGCAATAGTGAAGTGATGTGTACCCAAAACCATAAATCAAACAACTATCACTACATTGAAATGAAATAAATTTCTACTCTTTTTTAATTCCCATGTAGACCCTCTTAATATTTTTCGGATGTAGCAAAAAAATGAGAGGAAACTCTAAAATAAATATTATTTACACAGACAATCTATAAAGGGGGAGTTGCCAATCCATGGAAGATTGCTACAAGTAGTTTTGACATTGGCCACTGGGGTGTCTTTGAATTCTAGTTACAATGTTTAATGCCTTTGTTGGTAACTGCTCTTTTGGCTTTCTTGGACTTGCTAGATGCACATTTTTTTTAGTGTTTTGTTTGCGTAACTGTAACATTGGGTCTTTAGCAAATATTCTCTCCAATCTTTATAAAGAAGACAAAATAATGGGACAACATTTTTTCTTTGTCAGTAAGGACAAAGGTATGGGTAATTTTTCAAAACTGGTACTATCTTATGTTGTTTATGTTTCTAATGTATCAAATCATTTTCTGGTTGGAGGGTGGCCAAAATTGAAGAAAATGAAGGGAAATTCTTTTAGCTTGAGGGTGTTTAAAAGTGCAACGATTTTTTTGATCCTTTGGTTTATATTATACCCATTTAATTCTAACTTAACAATTTGGGTTGAGGTATGGAGGTTTGGGTATGCCAATATGGCAAAAAACAATCAAGAGTTGGGTATGTTTGTACAAAAAAACATATATATGCACAAAAATAGATATTACATTTAGATGGCCACATCATGAATACCTAATAAACAAAACTATCATAAAAGTTTTATAAGATTGCATGGAATCCACTACTAAAATCTATAACCCTCTCCGTGTAGACACTTGAAAGGCACTAAAAATTAAAACCTGTGTTGTTTTTAATAATGTGAAGCCAATAATGCTTTTTACAAAGAAATACAACAAGTAATATACTCCAAAACTTGCCATAAAGAAAAAACTAAGCTAAAAATACCTAAAGAAAAGTAGATTAAGACAAATAGAGATGGAGAGGGAGATAGAAAACAAAACATACAAAAAAATAGAAAGAAGTAGAGAAAGACGAATAGAGATGGAGAGGGAGATAGAAATAGGGGGAGATGGAGAGAGAGATATAAATGAGAATAGAAATTCATAGATATAGAGATATATGGGAAGATAAAGGGAGAGAGAAGTTGAGATATAAAGATAGATATGGGAATAGGGAAGGAGCATGAAAGGGAGAGATGGGGAGAGATAGAGAAAGGGAGGTAGAGAAAGGGAGAGAGATAGATAGAGGGAGAGAGAGAAGATGGGGAAGAGGGAGATATATGTAGAGGGAGAGAGAAGAAGAGGGGGGGAGAGGGAGAGAGATATAGAGTAGAAGAGATGGAGGGAGAGATGGAGTGAATAAGATATAGGGAGGGGGACATTTCTAGAGATAGGGAGAGAGATGGATGGGTAGAGAGAGGGAGACATTTCAAGAGATGGAGGGGGTGAGATGAATATAGAGGTAGAGATGAATATAGAGTAACAAATGAAGAGTGAGACAAATAGATATGGGTAGAGATGAATATAGAACAAGAGAGGAAGAGGGAGAAAAATAGATAGAGATATAGAGGGGAAATAAAGATAGAGAGAGATAAAGAGATAGAGGGGGAGAGATAGAGAGCGATAGATAAAGAGGAAGAGATATAGAGATAAGGAGAAAGAGGGAGAGATAGAGAGAGATATATGGTGAGAAAGAGTGATATAAAGATAGAGATATAAGGAGATATAAAGAGAGGGAGAAATGGAGAGAGATAAAAAGAGAAAAAAAAGAGAAACAAATAAAAACAAATAGAGATGGAGGAGATAGAAACATGGGGAGAGGGAGAAGGAGAGAGAGAGAGAGTTTAAAATTACTTTAGATTAGGTATTCAGACAACATGGGTCTAACAATGAACAATAACACTTCCATCGGCTTCTAACAAATGTAAGAGATGCAAACCCTACGATAGATGATTGGAATTTACTAATGACACAATCTATTGAAAAATTAGATTGAGAAGCAAATGAAGAATTTAACAATAATGTTCATTTGTTTTCCAGAAATGAAAATGTTCATGCCCACAATTGAAGGAAATTATACTCCTTAAAAAATCTAATTGCATGAAGCATAACAACTAAAAATGGAAGTGTCAATGCATAACCAAAGGATATATAGAAGATGAATCCGATATTGGAATATTGTTAAGCAAAAATGCAAAAGTTATGTTAACATCAAACTTGTGGATAGAAGCAGGCCTTGTCAATGGAGCTTTGGGTTTTGTCCAAGAAATTGTATATCGCCCAGGAACTACCCCTCCTCGCAACCACAAACTTATGTATTGGTACAATTTGATAGCTACACAGGAAATCCATTTGATAAACAACATCCTTTAACTGTTCCAATCACACCAATTTAGAGGAACAACTCCCTATAAATACCATTGTAATTGGCATGGGCTCTAACAATACACAAATCGCAAAGCTTGACTCTCCAAAAAACCACAGTTGATATTGGATCAAAAGAAAGAACATGGTTAACATTTGTGACAATGTCTCGTGTAAGCTTTTTAAATGACCTATAGATAAAGCCACCATTCACATACGACAAATATGAAAAATAAAAGATAGGAAAGCAAATATTAAACAAAAAAGTAGAAGAACAAAGGCTTTAAGCTTTAGAATATAATAAATGTATGTGATACCACACAATGCATTACAAAGTCACTTATACATTATACTAAATGCCAAGAACACTGCTTTGGGGGCACTACAAAAACCAGATCTTAACAAGGAAATGTTTGACAAGCCTACCATTGAGCGATGCAAAAGAGAAAAAAATGTATTATACTCTTAAAGATGCTATATATCTACTGTAATACTTCAAGATTATTATATTACAAAATTCTAGATGGAATGAGGTTGATATGTTCTCACAAGTTGTAGATTAAGCTATCAACCCGCACAATTTGGTCTATTTCCTTTCGATTGTGATTTGGAAAGTTTGATAACTGAACTTATGTGTATCTTTTCACATAATAGAGTGAATGATGATAACACTCTTATTGAATGCTATAATAATTTAATAGTATTAAATTATGATGCAACTAATGAAAGATTATTACAAACATACAATAATATTATTGTCATTTTAGATTCCTACAATTGATATTTCTCTACGTTTTCTATATAGACTATGTGATAGGATAGATATGCTAGTTTAACTATAATTAAAAATGATAAAATAATTAATATTTTGATGTGTAAATAATTGTTAAATTCAAGATTAAAAATAAGATTTTTTGTTAACACAATCAACACATTACTCTCCACCTCTTTAATTCTTTTAACATAATTTATCAAATTTTAAAAATAAAAATTCTTTTTCACTTCTAATACATTTATTAATAGCCAAGTAGTAGGGAGAGGACCGGTGGTTATTGCACCCCTAACTTTCTAGCTTCTAGTTATCCTACGTGGAAATTTCAAATCACTCTCATTTTTTTATAGCAGCTTACTTGGCAAGTCCCCTACTTATAACTAAGGTTTTAGGGTCACACCATCAAATATGATGCCACATCGGCATGCTTTTTGTCAAGGTGTCCAAAAAAGCCCAAAAAAAAAGTGAGACCAATACTTGTGCATTCACAGCATGTTTTATTGAGCGCTGATGTGGAATCACATGATTGGTTGCTTTTTAGATCAAAATAATACATTTTGTTTAATTATGGGTAGTCATCATCAACACTAACAACTTTAAAGTCACAACTATTGGTCCAATAATGATAAAAATATTGGGCATTATATCAACAACTACTATCACAACTATTGAAACATGCTCAGGTACTGGGTCCTCTCTACTCATTACAATACAAAGTCCACGAATAGATTGCTATCCAATCCTAGGTACCTAGTGTTTCTCAACCTGAAATACCTATTCTTGGTTTGTTAATTAGGTTTGGTAACTATTTTTTAAACCAATCGAGTTGGGTTTGAAAGCCAGCGTGTATTTCAGTAGGTTTTCGTGCACACTAGAACATCCAGCTTACTAGTCCAGCTTACGAATCTCTTCCGAGCTCTGATTTGTTTTAGACCAGTGAAATCAACAAACACAAACACATCTATGGCGGAGGACGGTGCCGAAACTGTTGCTCTTGCTTCTGAAGACCGCGAAGACACTACAGAGAAGAACATTGTCGGTGAGGAGGCAGCTACCCGGGACAGTACAGAAAATGCTTCCATGGATTTAGAAACTCCTGAAAATGCAAGCAAGAGACACAGGGAAGAAGAACCACAAGAAGATACTGATAATGGAGATGGCCCCTCTAAGAAACAGAGGACGGAGGAGCCTGATGGGTCCCAACAAAATGGTGCAGAGAAGTCTGTGGAAGAGGCCAGGCTTGAGGGCAAGGATGCCCAAGAAGGAGATGCAGGGAAGGATGGTGAGTCCCATAAGGAAGAAGGAGAAGAGGAGGAAGTGGAGGGTGACGAACAAAATGAAGGTGCCGAAGGCAAGGTTAAGGAGGAGGAGAAAGTGGGTCCTGTGAAACTCGGCCCCAAAGTTTTTGACAACTCCAAGGAGATGTTTGATTATTTCTACAAGTTTCTGCATTATTGGCCACTCAATATCAATGTCAATAAGGTATGCCTTTAATATTTCTGCAGTGGGTTTATTCGATGTTGTCCTTTTCTTGTGGGTTCATTCAGTTAAGTCTATTATTTGCATTTTCAGAGTTAGTATCTTTAGATGGTTGTTAACCCCAATCAGTTGTTTTTGGCAACAAGTCATTAGATGAATCGTGGGTGCATTCGGCTTTGTCTATTTTTGTAGTATCTAAAGTTGGTAGATTTAGAGGATTATTGAGTGTATTCAGTTTTGTCTATTTATTTGGTTTTAAGATTAAAACCATTTTACTTGTCAATGCTCTCCGTTGCATGGACATTTTTGAGTTTTTAGATCCGTTTACTGGGAACTTTCAATTGTTTCTGGTGATTCTGATTGTGAAGATTATCTAAATAAAATGACGGCATTAGTCATAAGCTCCTCTTCCTCTCTCAGAAGGGGTAGACCTCAGTCTATAGATGAAGATGGAGACCCAGGCCTTCGTCTTTAGAGAGCACAAATGACCTGAAGATCCTGCTTTCTCAAAGTCGTAAAGTTAGTGCCTTTAGAAGATTAGTCGGAGCGTTCAGATTTCTCTAGTTTGTTGTTTCAAAATTTATCATATTTAGATGATTAGTGAGTGTTCAATTTTGTCATTTTTTATTTTGTTTTGTTGATTTTGCTTCCTTTTACACGCAGTTCTCGAGTTTTTAAGGTTCTTTAAGCTCTGTCTTGTCATAGGGTTCTTGAGTGTTGTTGATTTTGATGATGAATAGTATAGTATAGAATATAATCCTGTTAGTATCTTTAGATAGTTTTTTGGACGTATTCAATTTTATCTTTTTTAATTGTTCATAAACTCTGTGTATTAAAATATCTGGAGGATTTGTGGTTGTTTTCTATTTTTATCGTTTTGATAAATTGGTTTTAAGGTCCAGATCTATTTTTGTTGAGTGCGTTCTCTTGTTTGCACTTCTTGAGTTCATCATGTTCACTACCTTTCAACAGGAGATTTCAGTGTTATTCTGACTGATTGTGAGTTCAAAATTTATCATATTTAGATGATTAGTGAGTGTTCAATTTTGTCATTTTTTATTTTGTTTTGTTGATTTTGCTTCCTTTTACACGCAGTTCTCGAGTTTTTAAGGTTCTTTAAGCTCTGTCTTGTCATAGGGTTCTTGAGTGTTGTTGATTTTGATGATGAATAGTATAGTATAGAATATAATCCTGTTAGTATCTTTAGATAGTTTTTTGGACGTATTCAATTTTATCTTTTTTAATTGTTCATAAACTCTGTGTATTAAAATATCTGGAGGATTTGTGGTTGTTTTCTATTTTTATCGTTTTGATAAATTGGTTTTAAGGTCCAGATCTATTTTTGTTGAGTGTGTTATCTTGTTTGCACTTCTTGAGTTCATCATGTTCTACCTTTCATGGGAGATTTCAGTGTTATTCTGACTGATTGTAAACACAGAACAATACAGATGATAAGCAGCAAAGTTTTAAAGAGTGTTTTTAGAGGAACTGTATGTGCATTCAGTTTTGTTTGTTTGTTTGTTTGTTTTTAGAGTGGTTTTATTAATAGGATTGGTTGGTCTACTTTCTTGATGGAGTTATTAATTTTTTAGTCATTATGTTCTGTCTCGTGAAATTCTTGATTGTTTTGTTGACTTTGATTGTGGATGTTATAAAACATAGTCTGCACGCAATAGCGAGGTTTTAGGTCAAAGGTGAGCTTTGTATGATGGGTGTTCTGTATCAAGTTTTTACACATTATGAATATTGAGCATTAAAATATTTCTTTTATATCATTTTTGTATTTTATCTTTGTGGTTGTGTAATATTTTCTATGCTGTATAGTGCCAAATCTCTTCAAAGTGCTTGAAATCCTGAACTTCAGGGAATTTTTGTCTTATTGATTTCTTGAACCTTCTGCCTTTTGGAACTTTTCTACCATAAAATTAGGAACCTTTTGGAGCAAAATGATCATATGAAATTTGGTATTTTCATCTCTGCTACAGCTTTTTAGTACTTACTAACCAAAATTACCAGTAAATATTTTGGTGGGAAATTATCTGATAATGCGTACTAACTACTAAATGAAGGTTGTCATGGGCAATAAATTTCCTAAGAAGTTTTAACATAACTTTTAGCCTCCCTCACTTGTGCCAACTGAACCTTCCTTCCCCAAGGAGCACTTGCCTCCTGGGAAAATAACCGTTGTTTGCAGTTTCTATAAACATCATGTTTGATGGGTCCACCTACAGCATAAAAATATGGGTGGTAGTCCCGTGGCATCATGGCCCTTGTGTCTGTTGAGTAAGCAATGAAGTAGTGTTTTTCTGTTCCCATTTTTTGTTGCTTTTTAAGTATTATGGCTTGGATCTTTGATCTGGTCAGTAATATTACCTAGCAAGAATTGGGTAGAAACTCGAGCTTGGTGAATGGGACCATTCTGTGGTTCACAATGCTGGGGCTAGTTTCACCATGAATAGTTCAAGCTGCTCGAATTCTTTAGAATCAAGCTGACTTTTGCTACTTGTGAGATGTGTTGAAATGATTTGTTTCTTGTAACCAATGAAGGCAAGCTAGTGGTTCTCCTAAGATGGGAGTGTATTTGCAGATTGATGATCTGCAAGTGAAGTTTATTGCATGCAAAAGTTTGTAAGCTGAGTTTTGCCAACATTCTCTTGCTGGGATTTGTACTCTGTATGAGACAGTCCTTCCTAGGTGATACAATATTAAGGGAAAGTCAAATAGCCCTTTGAGGAAATTCTAAATCTAATGAGCCTACACACATAAGGTTGTTACAAGTGAAGTTTATTGCATGCAAAAGTTTGTAAGCTGAGTTTTGCCAACATTCTCTTGCTGGGATTTGTACCCTCTGTATGAGACAGTCCTTCCTAGGTGATACAATATTAAGGGAAAGTCAAATAGCCCTTTGAGGAAATTCTAAATCTAATGAGCCTACACACATAAGGTTGTGCATGCTCTCTCTTTGGGGCAGATAATAGTGGATTAGAAGTGTCACTTCTAGGGAAGTTCTTGGGTCATTGGGTGACAGATTACTCAACACCCACAGCTAGTTATTGAGTATGTGAGTGCTTAGTAAGAGCACATGTTTGACTCTGGGGTCCTATTTCAGTTCTAGGGAAATTATTGGGTCGTTGGGTGATGGATTACTCAACACTCACAGCTAGTTATGTTGAGAATGTGAGTGCTTAATAAGAACAAAGTTATGTTTGATTCTGGGGTCCTGAAATTCAACCTCCATATCCTTAGAAGAGGCTTTGGATTGTGTATATCAGTAGATGACAAGGAAGACCACTAATGGTGGAAGGTATTCCAAGGTTAATCTTGTTAAGATATATGATTTCTTTACAGGTGAATTGATGCATTTGAAAGGTTTCCAATTTAATGCCATGTATGCATTCAAACAACAGGAGCGAGATAGAACCACAGTGGGAGATTTTTTAGTTTTGTAGATATTTTGGAATGCATTCCCTTCTGAATTACTGGCATTGCTGCGTATATTTCACAATACTCATTATAATTGTAGTAGAACCCATGTTTATGCCAGTTTTCCAAATGTCCACAACTAAGCTGATGGATTTAAACTACAGATGTGGGAATTGCTCAATAAGGGATTCATCCCCTCTACGTATTATCTGCTCAAAGGGATACCAAGTGGTGAACTTGTAGGTGGTAACAAACATTAGGATTTTGGTGTAAATGCAAATGCCCTCTCCATCAGCTGTTCTGGTTTATTTGCTGAATTTTGTTATAGTCAGTCAATTTGAATAACATTTCAGCAGATATTTTGATTTTTTGGATTGCTATGCATAGAAGGCAAAGATCTAAACCTGAATAGGTAATTGTTTGGACTTCTGAAATGTGAGACACAAGGCTGATTAAAACTAAAGGTATGGCATGCAAAATTTGGAAGATGAACTAATCCTTATTACAACTCATGAATATTCAATAGGCTTCATGCCTAACACAATTTTTAAAAAAGAACTCAAACCAATTCTAGTGAACTAAAATTCATGATCAATCTCTTCACCTGCTGATATAGGTAGATCTTAGTAGAGTGCCATCCTTAAGCTAATTTCAATGCAAGCGGAATATGGTGTATTTTGTGAGGCTAGCACATATTCTATGATCCACATTCAAAATCTAACCCCACTTGGTGATTTCTTTGAAATCAGGAGTCTAGCATTAGATATCTCATTTCTGCTTGAACTTTCAGGGGAAATAGGGGAATATTAGGTATTCTACAATGGCTCTCATTATGGGCAACTAAAGTGTAATTAATGCTTATTGTAAACACCTAAAATCATCTCTTGATAATTCTCCCATCATCAATGCACTTCATATTATCATCTCTAAAGTAATTAAATAAATATAAAATCCAATTCAATGCTACCATAAGCTTTTTCAAAGTCAATTAAAGCCATATACACATCTTGCCCAGGATCTTTATCCTAGCACATACCTTCTCAACTTGTAATAAGGTTCTCCAAGATTACTCTTCCTATAACAAAGGTAGTTTGGGTAGGAGAGGTACTAGAGGGAAGGAGATCTTTGAGTCTGAAAGCAATCATCTTCGCATAAAATTTATAAGACACATTTAGCAAAGTGATAGAATCAAGGAGGTCAAAATGAAGTTTTCTGACAAAGGAGGTCCTATTTTTTGCAAGATTCTTACCAACAATTTAAAAAAAATCTGAACAAACTCAATAGCTACAGGCCAGTTGGAGATACAGGAGTTACCCCTTCCATTTACTAAGTAAATGTTCCACAAACATGGAATGCCACATGATCAAGACTTGTCCTTTAGAAGAGAGGTGTTAAGCTTAAATAGACCATGAAAAGCTGACTTGACTTGAGAAAAAGAGTTTTTAAAGCCAAAAGAGCAATCAATTAGGCAATGGTCTGATAGTGAGACCAGAGGAACATTAACCACATTACTATCACTGTAAAAAATCTTTTGTCAAAATAAAATCTATCCAACCTCAAAGAAGCATATTTGACCATGTAATGCCTTAACTATCTTTTTCACAACCTTTCAAATTATCAAACGTATTAAATTTCCTAGCAAAGTTAGACCAAAGAACATTTCATTTCCTTTCCAAGCAAAGTCAATACCACCAGATTTATCTTCTTTATATATTCACATCCACAAGTCAGCCCTAGTCTTATAATCATTGGGGCAATAAACAAACAAATACCAAAATCCTTACCACTGACAGCCGGTCTAACCCACATAACCTTGGAGCATGGTGAAGAGCCCTTATCAGTAACACAATTAGCCAATTCTTTTATTCAATAAAATAACAGTACCACCTCTACCATTACAGTTACCAAAGGTTAAAAAAAGAAGAATCAAGCCAAATAAACTTCAATGCACATTCCAATAAAAAGCTAATAGATTTAACTTTTTTGCAGGCATACATAAAATATCTAGGTCTTCAAATGTCTTACAAAGAAAACTAATAGCAATTTGTTTTCAATGGCTTCGACCCTTCAAACATTTCAACTGGTCACTCTCATAGGAAATTAAATTATAAGAGGTTGGACCTGCCTTACTTCTACATAGATTTTTTTAAATCAATGATATATTACTAAAACATCACAGTTTACAATATGGATGTGTCAAACAAATCACATCATCCCACAAACTGGGTAGTAAAAACTGTTAGAAGAACCCAAAAAACAAAATACATATGTTCAGCAACAGCCAACAAGTCTAGGATACTGAACATTACAACTGTTCAGGTACAATCTTATCATTACATATCAATCATGAACATAAAACAGCAAAAGAGATTTAACCATATTACTCACTCCCAGTAGCATTTCTGGTTAATACTTTCCATGAATGAGGCACATTCAAAAGTACCAATAGGAGGAGAAACTGTTGATCTGTTGTCTCTTTGTAGAAATTTAGATTAGTAATCTCCATGCCAGCAGGGATCTCAGTGTTAGTCGTATAATCATCAAAGAAATATTCGTATTTATGAATTTTAATATAACTCTATTTATTTATCATTAGGTCTTCTCATATCATGAGGTCAAAACTTTGCAAATTTGGTATCTGACTTGTAGATAATAGTTGAATCTTCATCAACCAATGCCATGAACCTTTCTATTGGGATCTCTAGTGTCATTGTAACTTGTAAAGAAATTTCAAAATAGGTGAGTCTCCTGGAAGACTAAGGTGCCTCCTTTTTGCCTAGAAAATGTCATCATTTCTTGTCTTCCATAAAAACCATAGAACCTCATTGGAAAATGACTACCAAAATAAATTAAGTTTTTCGTTCAAACCATTAACAAAACCAAATAAAATTTGATGCCATGAAAAGTTATTTCTAATATCCCAACCAAAAATATTCCCCAAAAACAAACACCAAATGCTTTTGGCATAGCTACAATCAAATAAAAAATGTTCACAAGTTTCAACAACATTACAAATATTGCAATTAGTCACTGAAAGACCAGAATTGGATAAGGAAGAACCAACAACAAGCCTTTTGATGAGAAGAAGCCATTTGAAAAGGATTTTTTGGGCTCAATGGGCTTACACCAACAAGTATTAAGGATACTAGACCATTGCTTTTTTAATATTTTATCAATATTTAAGCCCCATTTGGTTTTGACATGGACAAGTACCTCTTGGGAATCAGTTAGCAACCTATATAGTTTAATGGCATTAATGTTAAAGAATGCAGAACCATCAGCCCATTGAGGGTTATCAATAATCTCTTAGTTAAATTTCAAATTCACTGGATACTTCACCTTATAAGTTTAGAACAAAAAATGTTCTTTGAGAATTAGGCAGAGAGTAATGATTTTTCATTTTTGATAATACTTCACTTTTTAATATGCTCCCTATCAAAAATATCACCAAACTTAGGAATGCTGTTACAGTTCTAGACCTTAGCAGGGCACCCTTGCAACAGAGCAAGGGGCTTATTTTTCCAAAAAAGGCTCCACCACATGGATCTAAAATTGAAAAAAATACCCTCAACTCTGCTAAAAGCCTCATAGCCCTTAACCAAACCTCTCACTGCCTCCCAAGCCCTCCAAATGTTCCAAAACACACTAGAACTAGA
>VDFB02151509.1:0-11264 GCA_007258455.2 Sequoia sempervirens
TAGAAATAAGAAAAATAATTTGAAATTGTGAAAGCACATAAAATAAATAGAATTTGGAAAAATTATCAAAAGATACGATGTGGTTTATACATTAATAAATTGGTATTATAACTAAGATTCAAATGTGTATATTATTGCAATAAATTTTGTTATAAATTTATATAAATTAAATATATTTAATAAGTTCAATTATTTATAAAATATTTTTATATTTAATGGTTAAAATATACATATTTATTAAATGTTTTTTTTATAATTCATATAAATAAAGTGAGTTTAAATCTACAATTAAATTCTTTTGGAATAATGAAGTATCAATTCACTATTAATTAGATGTTATAAAGATTGATTAGTTTCAATTATGTATGTAATTGTAATCAATTATTTGTTTGTTGGAATGATGTGTATTAGAGATATTTAATCTTTAATTCATGTTGAAAGGGTAAGATTACACTCTTAAGGTTCTATTAGCTTCTATAGTGCATAGTACTCATCATATGATGTAATTGTTTCCATGAAATATGTAGTTAGATTAATTGAATGTTATAATTAATTTATGAAGGTTGATTATTCATAATTATGTATTTTGTTAAATATATTAGTTTATTTGTTTTGTGCACAATAAAAATATCCAATAATTTATAAATTCACATTAATTGGATAATGTTAGAATATTATATATGTTTACCATCTCTAGTTGTGAAACTAATTGAACTAATTAATCAAAAACATGTTTGTACAATCTATAAATAATATCAAATTCATAATGTTTGATTTGTCTAGTTATATAATTACTCTTATAAAATTCATAATTAAGATCGATTCACATACATACATACATACATATATATATATATATATATAGTTATAGATTTAGTTAGATATCCTTTAAAGTGAACTAAATCTTAATTCATAGTAATTTGATGTGGAAAAGAGTATAAGAAAGGAGAAGACGTAACTAATAGGGATGCTTGTACAATTGATGTTTTGTCCATTTTTATTGAAAAATTATTTATTTATTTATTTATTATCATTTTTTAATATATTTAAATATGTATTTACAAGTTTAAAGTGTTTTATAATAATTTAATTTTTAAATTTCATGTTATTATAATTTATTTTTAAAGGAAGTGATAATCTTGCAGTTGAGCATCTTAATTTTGCATCTCTCATAATCATACATGGTAATTTTGAATCATTTTCGTTTTTTTACAATATCTTATTCGGCAAGACTTTTGTTGATAATTAAGGTTTCAATTCCACATCATCAAATATGATGTCACATTAACATATTTTTCTTGTATAGGTGTCCAAAAAGATCCGTAGATTGGTAGATTATGATTACTTATGATCAACATCAACTTCTTTAAAATCACTAGTAGTAATACCATATTATTAAAAATATTGAATAACAAATTGACAAATACTATCACAATTATTAAAACATACTCAACTATACAATCCACTCCCTAATTTAAATTTCTTAAATATATATTACTATAAATTTTAAAAAAATCTACAACCTCAACCATGAACCAAAAATCTACATTGTACTGCCTCTTTCAAAATCTATATGCTTAAGAAACAAACATTAGAACACATGGCAGGCTAACAATACCAAAGTTAAAAAAGAAACTCAACCAGCTCCAGCTTAAATATTATATATCAACAGATCAAATTTTAAGAAACGTGTGTATATAATATATTGTAAAATAAAGCTAATGAATGGTCGCAATGAAGTGTAGGAAGAGAGCCATAGAATTATGCTTATAATAAATTCTAATTAGACGGATGCCTTCTTTCTTAGACCGGTTATTTCATAAAACTGTAAAGATTTCAAAGAGTGTATATAAATTTACTACTGTTATAATAACATAGAAATGTAAAACAATTTCTATTAGACTTTACAAAAGTCTGTTCTATTTAATGGCCATTAATAGCCTAATTGCCGAAGGTAAAGAACAATTACTTTTGCCGACATAGGCTAAGAAATTTGTGAGGGTTCTGAAGCTCCACACTATTATCATCTAATTACAAAGCTATTTGCACCTCATGATGCCCAGCTTTAATGAAGGCTTGTAACGGACGAGCAGAGCATAGTGAAACCCTAAATGGAAATATGCGACCACTCTGCCACAAACAACCTCCAATACAAGTAGCCCAAAGCGGAACACATTGGCTTATGAATTAAATGAGCCAGAGAGGGAGATTCAAACACATTTAAATTAAAGTTGCCCATTGTTTTAGAAATGTTTTTGTAGATGTTCACATAATCTGTAAAGTTTCGAAAACAAAACAGTAATTGTGTGGTAACAGAAAGGCTAACTGTAGTTTATCACAAACGAAAATGTTAAATCCAGAAACTGACAGTATCTTAAGAGGTGGAGGCGGCGCCACGTGCCAGATATGACAGTCAAACTTAGATTGCACAGCACTATACAACACTTGCACACGGGCTCCATATGTGGTTTTGAGGAAAACAGAACATAAATGAAATATTTACATAGACAAATGAATGGAGCAACAACAACAATTCTTTATTATTAGAATTAGGCAATATCGCTACAGATTTGACTTTTTGTTTTGACACTTTTATAAGCCGGGGCAGCGAGGAGTGGAAGGAGGGGGAATAAAATTATGCGTTCCCCCTGGTTTTCCTTCTATTTTGTGCTGCAACACACCAGGCTATATTAACAAAACCCCAAAAGGAGGTGTGATACATGTAATTTAAGGGCCACTGCGGCTTTGCCCTTCATCATCAAGTATTAAGAATTTAGAGTCTCAATGGCATAAATTCGCCCATTCTCGTGTACAAACCAGTGGCAGAAGTCCTCAAAGTGGGAATGAACATTTTATTGGGCAAATAAACGAACGTGTTGCATCTGACGAAAGTGTTTCTGAGCAGCTACGAATGATGCCACTTCCTTTGGCTGTGAACTTTCTTTGCTCTTGACACTACTGAAAAGAAATTTTATACCTGGAATCCTAAACAGGCCACTTTTGCTCCGATTTCGGGACTTCTTATCACAACTTTCGGGCGAACCAGAGCCATGGTGAACTTGCTTACTGAATCCCATCTTGTGTGAAGAAATTCTTGATTGATCAGAATGCTCAAGCTCTGTGTTTCAACAGTTTGTCAAATAATCGGTGGTAGTGGTTGGTATGAGGTGTTAGGCAATGTGAGGTATTTATAAGCTTTACTACAATTTCTTTTCTTGGTGTGCAAGTCAAGTTATTATTTTTGAGCACATGCGACCTTATTTCCTCCCCTCCTCAGAGAATTTGACTTGGCTGAATTTCATCTGCGACTTTCAGTTTCTGAGGATGTGTAAATTGACTTGACCGTATGCCAATTTCAATCAACGGCACGTGGGGTCAGAATGGGCAAGCCAGAGTAATCCATTATCAATTGTTTTTGAGCGCCCCACTAAAATTCCTAAAAACTATGTTTGTGAGCGCACATGTGGAAAATAAAACAGGGAACAAAAAGATGCAGGCCGTTGCCGTTCATGTTAACAGTTAATCGGGAAGCTTCTTTAGCTTTCTCTTCTAACTCCTTTATTTAAAAGTTAGGTTTAATTTAGAAAAAACAATGGTCATTTGAAGTGTTAGCAAATGATAAAAGGGATGATGACCTATGATGTAAATTTGATGGTTGTAGAGGTGTATTTATGTATTTTTGTTGAAATATATAATTAAAAATGTAAGAGAATTGCATCTTATGAATAATTGTTAAATTTTTATATAAGATGAATATATAATTTACATATGATTATATTTATAATAAGATATGTTTTTTTAATTTGAAAGATAGATTTGAATATATAACTATAATAACTATGTATTTGAACTATTAAAATTAAGATTTGATGATGATTCTTTAGTTTTGTTTAGTGATAGTGGTATATTAGATCATCATATTGAAAAATTATTTATCTCTTAATTTAAAATTCACATTCTTAAAAAAATAAAATTGTATTTTACCTTCTTATTAAGTTATTTAATGTGTCTTAAAAATTAAAGATAAGTATAATCCAAAATATATATATTTCAACCTCAAACACAAAGAATCTTTATTTTCTATCAGCATTTAATAGAATATACAATTAAATTATTCTTAGAAACATCTCAAAAATATTTTATTGCAAATTATTATATTTCAAATATATTATAATGGAAATCCTAGTAATTTGGAGTAAATTGATCTATTGAAGATTGAAGAAGCATTTGGCTTGAATCATTTGAAGATACAAGATACAATGGAATTCAGAAGGTTCGATGAGAAAGAAGAAAAAATGAGGAATGCTCTTTTCTAGACCATATGCAAATGCAGAGGTAAGGTATGTAAGGTACTGCTTGATTCAGGCTCATTGGATAATGTAGTTTCAAAATAAATGGTTGAAAAATTGCATTTGACAAGGCCAAAACATGAATCACCTTACAAGGCATATTGGGTAAATGATAGTCAACATGTTGTGGTTAGAGAGCAAGCATTTGTAGATTTTCAAATTGGTCCTTATAAACATGTTCTATTATGTGATATTATGCCTATAAGGGATTGTCATATGATACTAGGAAGGGTTTGGAAATTTGATAGATTTTCTATACATGATGGGAGACTTAATGTGTATACAATTGAAAAGGATGGGCAAAGGTACACCTTGAGTTGTTTGCAGGAAGAAGGGACACAAAGGAGGATAGGCATGTGTGGAAAAAGAGAGTTTTTGGAGCAAGAGGAGACAAAGTCAGTGAAGGTTAGAGATGAGAAGGCCTTGAGAGCACAAGAAAATGATAGAAAGTATGATGAAGACAAAGGAAGGATAGAAGTTTTGCAGTTGCAAGAGGATGAGGTAAAGGCAGCAAAGGACATGTTTGGTATAGTGATTTATGACAAAAGATCATTTGGGACAGAGATCCCTCAAAAAGAAAAGAATAAAAGTGAAAGACAATCATCAATGGAGAGGCAAGGGAGGCCTAGTGAGGTATGTGAAGATGGAAAGCAATGTCCACGGGAAGGACAAAGTAAAGAGAAGCAACAAAAGACTGATAATGATAGAGGAGATGAGTCACGACAGGTGCATGTTGATGGAAGATCTGATGACAGGGAATCATTGAAGATTGAGAATGCTAAGGGAGAAAGAATAGATGGAAAGCAACATGAGATAGATAATGGAAAAAATAAGGTGCAACAGATGTGTGTGAGAAGAAAAGATGAGAGATCTGATGTTACAAAGATCTTGAAGGTTGATAGTATGAAGGAAAAGGGTATGGAGACAGTCAAGACAAGTGAGCAGGTTGGAGAAAGCCATGAAAGGCTTGAAAAGGATGAAAAGATCATGATTGGGGTAGTGGAGTGTCCCCTAAAGGAAAATGCAGATGGAAAGAAGACAAAAAGGTTCACTTGAGAAACCATAGAATTATGCTTCTCTTCCGTATTATAAAATCTAATTAGACGTATGGCTTCTATCTTTGACCGGTTATTTAATAAACCTGTAAAGATCTCAAAGAGCATATACAAATTTACTACAAGAAAATAGAAATGCAAAACAATTTCTATTAGACTTTGCAAAACTCTGTTCTATTTAATGGCCGTTACCAGCCTAATTGCGAAAGAACTTGTGGATCATAGGCGAGGGCCCAGATGAAGGAACAATTCCTTTCACCAGAGTAGTGTATATAAATTTGTGAGGGTTCTGAAGCTCCATACTATTATCATCCAATTACAAGAGCTTATGCACCATATTCCAGCTTTAGCGAAGGCTTGTAATGGACCAGCAGAGCATAGTGAAACCCGCATAAATTGAAATATGCATGTTGGAAATATTAATCTTGAGTAGCCAACGGACAGATGCATTAAATGTACTGTTAGATGAAATCAACTCAAATCTTTTTCCCCCCTACCGTGCCTGACTTTCTTGCTGTCCAGTAATTGCTTTCTGGCAATAATTTATTGTTGGTAGGTGAGTTCAAATTTTGAGTGGCAGTTTTTGGGTATTGGCTGAAAAGCCAAAAGTAGAATTGAAGGCATATTCTGTGCAAGAGACAGACAAAGTCTTTCTGGGTTAGACAGAAAAAAGGAATGTTCAACAGAACATAGAAAATAGAAGGAATGTTCAGGAGCAACTAAACAGTGAAGTTCAGTAGTATATAGCGGAAAGAAAGTTAACTGCTTTGTGTCTTTGGAAGCTATCCCACATGGGCTTGGCCTTGAAGGCCTTGATCGCGGCTAGAAAATGCACAACTTTTGTAGTATACCTGTACAGAGCTTTTGCTCTGAATATTTTCATATGTAAACAGTTTCTTTTTGAATGTAATCTTTTTCTGAGTGAAATAGAATATTGCAAATATTTATGTCTCCTTGTGTGTCTGTCTCCTTCCGTTGATACACTTCCGCTGTAATGTGTTTCATTCTTTGCCCACAATAGGAGTTTCTTGTTTCCAACATGGTATCAGAGCCCATAGGTTTACTGGGCAGTCAGTTTTTTTTTTTTTTTTAAAGCCATAGCTTTGTCCTAGGCGTGCAGAAACATAATCTTGGTTTCTAGGTATTTGTGAAAGCCTTAGATCTTATCTGGGTAGTTTTAGTTTCCCCCATTTTAGCAAAATGGCTGGAGGAGACAATAGGAGTTGGCAATAGCCACCTATTTTTGATGGTAGAAATTATGATGTTTGGGCAAAGAAAATGAAAACCATTTTTATTGCAAACGATTTATGGGAACTTGTTGTAAATGGGTTCACAGATGTGACTGACCCGACTGCATTTACAGCCTTGAGCAACGCTCAAAAGAACCAGTTGAAGGAGACACAGAAGAATGATGCAAAAGCCCTCAGTCTGATTGAGGCATCCTTGACAGAGGCTATTTTTCCCCGAATAGCAGCAGCTAGTTATGCAAAAGAAGCATGGGAAACACTTCAAACCACCTGCAAAGGATCTGAGAAAGTTAGATTAGTCAAACTCCAGCTGCAACGAAGAGAGTTTGAGACCATGCAGATGAAGGACAACGAGTCCATTATAGATTTTCACATAAGGGCAGCCACTTTGATTAACCAGCTGAGGATAAGTGGTGAAACTTTGGAAGAACAGAAGATTGTGGAGAAGATATTGAGAAGCCTTCCCACAAAGTTTGATCTGGTGGTGATTGCCATTGAAGAGGAAAAAGATCTCACAACTTTGTTAGTTGATGAGCTAATGGGTTCTCTGCAAACCCATGAGCAGCGCCTAAATAGGTCTGCAACCTCCTCCCAAGAGCAAGCTTTTAATGCTCAGTCGAATGCAAGAGGAAGGGGGAGAGGTAGAAAAGGCTCCAGACGTGGTAGAGGAAACTCTAGACGTGGAAATGATGGTGATGAAAGCTCAGCCCGAGCAAGCAGTCATGAGGGGGCGACCAGCTCCCAAGGAGGAAAAAAGAACAGCAGTTCTTATCAGAAAAAAGATAAAAGAAATGTGCAGTGCTACAACTGTCAAAGGTATGGTCACTATGCAAGTGATTGCAGGAAAAAACGTGACCAAGGGAGTCAGAATGCACATGTTGCTGACTCAAATGTGGCTGGAAATGAAAGACAGTCACAAGTGTTCATTGCATGTAACCTTGCAGAACAGAGCAGCGCTGAAGTTTGGTACTTGGACAGCGGCTGCAGCAACCACATGAGTGGTAACAAAGACTTGTTTGCCTCCATTGATAGCAGCGTGAAGTCTGAAATAAAAATGGGGAACAATGAGATGGTTCCAGTCATGGGCAAAGGCATGGTATGCCTACAAACCAAGCATGGTGATGAAAGACAAATATATGATGTCTTCTATGCCCCAGGATTGAAACATAACCTCTTGAGCATTGGACAGATGGTCCAAAACGGGTATAGAGTGCTGATGGAGAAAGGGGAATGCATCATCTATGATAAAGATGGAAGCAAAAGAGTTATGGCAGCGGTTCAAATGACACAGAACCGAATGTTTCCTCTCAAGATGCAAATCTCGGCACAGTCAAAAAGTCTACAGCAATCAGCCTTCAAAGCAGCCATTCAAGATATCTCCAAGCTATGGCACCTCAGGTATGGACACTTAGGTTACTCTGGTTTGAGTCTTTTGTCCAAGAAAAATATGATAGATGGTTTTCCAAAAATCGTAGAGCCTAATGTTAGATGTGAAGCTTGCATTTTGGGCAAGCAACATAGGCAGGCTTTTAATTCAAGCAACTCTACAAGGGCTAGAGCACCATTGGAGTTGGTGCACACTGACTTGGTAGGCCCTATGCAAAATCTGTCTTTTGGCAAAAGCGGATTTTTTATGACTTTTATAGATGATTACAGCTGTAGGACATGGGTCTATTTTTTGCAGCATAAGTCTGAAGTATTTGACATTTTTTTGTTATTTAAGGCCCAGGTTGAAAAGGAGAGTGGACACTTTATTAAGGTCCTAAGGTCAGATTGTGAAGGAGAGTATACCTTCAATCAATTTGTAAATTTCTGCGGGAAAAATGGCATCAAGAAGGAGCTCACAGCCAGTTATACTCTGCAGCAAAATGGAGTGGCTGAAAGGAAAAACAGGACCACTGTGGAGATGGCAAGAAGCATGATGAAAGCAAAGGGACTCCCTATCAAATATTGGGGAGAGGTTGTAGCAACAGCTGTTTATCTGATAAATAGAAGTCCAACGAAGGCAGTCCATGATAAAATCCCTCAAGAGGCATGGACAAAACAAAAGTGGTCAGTTGAGCACTTGAGAGTGTTTGGGTGTGTAGCCTATGCACACGTGCCTAAAAAAAATAGGCAGAAATTGGATGACAAGGGTGAAAAGTATATTTTCTTGGGCTACTGTACAGAGTCCAAAACCTATCGGCTATATAATCTGGTCACCAAGAAGGTAATCATCACTAGGGATGTGGAGTTCCTAGAAAATAAGTCGTGGGATGGAAAATTTGACAGCAATACTGATATTTTTGTCTCCATACCCCTTAAGGATGAAGAAGCTGCAGAGTGCAGATGCGCCGGAAACCTACAGGAAGCTGATAGTTTAGAAAATAGTAGCAGTAGCTCCGGAAATTCTCAGCAGAAAAGGAGCTCTAGAAACTTCTAGCAGGGAAGGAGCTCTGGAAACTTCCAGCAGGGAAGATGCTCCAGAAACTTTCAACAGGAAAGTTGCTCCAGAAACCTACAGCAGCAGACTTCTTCATCAGGCCAACAGCCAAGCAGCTCCGAAAATTCAGACCCCACTCTCGCCTCCCTAGTGCCAAGAAAGACTAAGAGTCTAAGGGAGATCTACCAAGGTGAAAGGTATGATGAAGCTTTTAATGAGAGTGTAAATTTCGCATTATTTTCTCATAGTGATCCTATTTATTTTGAGGAGGCTGTGAAAGAACAGAAATGGTGTGAGGCCATGGATGAGGAGATAGATGCAATAGAAAGAAACAAGACATGGGAGCTCACTGATTTACCCAAAGGGAAATCAGTTATTGGTGTCAAATGGGTCTACAAGACCAAATGTAATGCCGAAGGAAGAATAGAAAGGCATAAGGCAAGATTAGTTGTCAAGGGGTACAAACAGCAGTTTGGGAGAGATTATGATGAGACTTTTTCCCCTATTGCAAGGATGGAGACCGTGCGGGCAGTCATTGCAATTGCAGCCCAGCACATGTGGAAGGTTTATCAAATGGATGTGAAGTCCGCCTTCCTCAATGGAGTCTTAAAAGAAGAGGTATATGTGGAGCAGCCCTTTGGATATGAAGTTCCAGGTAAAGAACACAAGGTATATAGGCTGAAGAAAGCTCTTTATGGGCTGAAACAAGCTCCACGGGCATGGTACAGCAGGATTGACTCATACTTGATGAGCAATGGCTTTAGCAAAAGCGATGGTGAGCCCACTCTTTACATCAAGGCAGCAAATGGTAAGGTTTTAATTGTTGTCTTGTATGTAGATGATTTAGTATTTACTGGGGATGATGATTTCCTCATTGCTGATTTTAAAGACGCCATGAAAAGAGAGTTTGAAATGACAGATTTAGGACTCTTAAGATATTTTCTAGGCATAGAGGTCCAACAATTGGATAATGGCATCTTTATTTCACAATCAAGTTATGCCAAACAAATCTTGAAAAGATTTAGGATGTTGGACAGCAAAGCAGCCCCAACCCCAACAACTACAGGTCTGAAGTTGAGTAAAGAGGACAGCAGCAATAATGTTAACCCAACCCTCTATAAGAGCATGGTTGGAAGCCTCATGTACTTGACAGCTACGAGACCAGATTTAATGTATGCGGTAAGCCTGATTTCTAGGTTCATGGAGCAACCTAAGGACACACACTGGCAAGCAGGTAAAAGGATTCTCAGGTATGTCAATGGCACAAAAAACTATGGCATAATGTATACCGCCTCTAATGAGTTTCAGCTAGTTGGGTACACTGACAGTGATTGGGCAGGAAATGTGGATGATAGAAAGAGCACATCCGGGTATGTTTTTCACTTGGGTTCAGGAGCAGTTTCATGGGCTTCCAAGAAACAACCGATTGTTGCTTTATCCACAGCAGAAGCAGAATACATAGCAGCGAATGCAGCAGCATGCCAAGCTGTGTGGCTAAGAAGGATCTTAGCAGATTTGAGAGAAGAACAAGAGGATGGAACAGTAATTTTCTGTGACAATGTTTCATCAATAGCCTTGACCAAAAATCCTGTGTTTCATGGAAGAAGCAAACATATTGAAATCAGGTATCATTTTATCAGAGAATTGGTTGAGAATAATGAAATTAAAATGGCATTTTGCAGGTCAGAGCAGCAGCTCTCAGATATTTTTACAAAGGCTTTGTCAAAAGAACCTTTTGAGCACCTAAGATATAGGCTAGGTGTGCAGGAATGCGCCAGAACTTCAGTTCTGGAAAACACAGAGAAGCGCAGGTGCGCCGGAACTTCAGCAGACAGTTCCAGAATGCAGATCAAAGGAAAACAGGTTTGCGCCGGAAACTTTGCGCCGGTGCTCCGGAACTTTTGTGGCGATGCGCCGGAAGTTTCGCATAGTGTTGAAGAACAGGTTTGCGCCGGAAAATTTGCGCCGGTGCTCCGGAAATTTTGTGGCGATGCGCCGGAAGTTTCGCAGAGTATTGAAGAGCAGAAACTTTTGCGCCGGAAACTTTGCTCCGGAAGTTGCTCCGGAAGCATTGCGCCGGAAGTTTCCAAATAATGATGAAGAGCAGAAAGACTCAAGATTAAGGGGGAGTGTTGGAAATTATAATCTTGAGCAACCAACGGCAGGTGCATTAAATGCAATCGGGTTAGGA
>VDFB02151510.1:0-26695 GCA_007258455.2 Sequoia sempervirens
TAACTTTTAGGCCAATCTCAATAGGGACAGTCGGGAGTCTCGAGACAATAGAGACAACAGAGACAACCGGGAAGCAGGCACTTCCTCGGGGCAGAATTATGAGAAGGGGCAGAACTCCAATCAAAATGCAGAAAGAAGACCTTCTCAGAGGCAGAACCGCACATGGAACACCAGGCCCAACAACGGTGGTGTCCCCACGCCATTTGATCAACCAGCGGGCAATGACCGAACATCTAGTGGTGTGTATCTGGCCGAGGTAGCTTTGTCTGGATGGTGCCGACTTCACAAAACCAGCAGGCACTCTGAGCTGGACTGTCCTGAGTTTCAAACAGCTGCTAAAATCTTCCAGGTTGAGGTGCAGAATGCCGTCGACAACGCCAGCTGCAGGGACATTGTCCCATCGGAGCCCTATGATTCCTCATGCCTGGTGGTCAATCTGGCGCCGTTTCCGCGAGGGGACCGCAAGGAACCCGAAGCCGAGCCCACCCCCGTCGAGGATGAGAAAGCGCAAGAGGTAAGTAATAAATCGGCCTTAGCTCAGCTTTTTGATTCGGTAGATAATGGTCCGATGGATGAAGAAGAGCCATTTGTGGATGAGGTCCACATGTTCCATCAACGGTCCAGTCCCTATTTCCTTAGGAATAGGCAAGCCGGTGGACCCTTCACCACTTCTACCCCGCCGAACAACTTCGCCACCCCGCCTGATCCTCATGCTAGCAATAACCCGGGGTTACCCCGCATACCTGCCCAATATCTCAACAGGAGCCAATCCCAAAACCAACCGCAAGGTCTGCCCCAGAGCCAACCCCAAAATCCGCCTGGGCAAACAAAGATTCAAACTCCTAGCTCTCCCATAGGCCAGGCCTTTAGCTCTGAAATAGAACAAATGGGTGAATATATGGCGGAAGAATTCAAGAAGATCAAAATTAATTTGTCAGCCTTTGAATTGCTCAAGGTTCCTGCCGTGAGACACACCTTCTTTAGGGTCCTGAATGGGACTCCGTCCTCTAACACCGTTCAGGAAATTCCAGCCAAAAGGGTAACCTTTGAAGAGCCCAGGAAAGAACAGGAAATACAGGAAAATGCGGGAAGAAGGAATAGTGCGCCTACAAATCAATCAGCAAATAGATACATTGAAAAGGAGCCAGAAAGGGTTAGTAGGCAGCCTCCCAAGGACCAGCAATTGAAACAAACCAAGGATGCAGGCATTGACCGGAACAAAGGTCAAATAGCTCAAATGGACACGCCCGTCGGTATCCTTCAAGGGAGACCAGAAACTCCCCCGTTCCTAACTTCTATCAGGGTCTTTGGGAAGAACTTGCACAACTGCCTACTCGATTCAGGCGCGTCTGCCAACGTTATGCCCTTGGCCGTGTGCAAAGCTCTTGGCATCACTCCCACACCTTCAAAGAGAAAAGTCACCCAGCTGGACAAAACAGAGATCACCATTGTGGGTGAGATAAACCGCATCCCCATGCAAATTGCTGCAGACCCCCGGATACAGCAAGTTGTGGATATCCAAGTGGCAGACATACCTGATGCATATGGAATCATTCTGGGGAGAGAGTTTACCAAGGCGTTGAACGGATACACCGCCACCGACTTGTCTCATATGTGGCTGCCGTGGAAGGGGCTACCAAATCAGATTCGTATTGACCGTGAACCCCGGATGAAATATATGATCACAGAATACAATAATCTCAGCGAGGTGCTGTTCGCAGAGACTGACCTGGGGAATTACCGCCCTTTCGCCTACCAAAATGAGCCTGAGCTTCAAGAAGAACAGATAGATGAAATATTGCTGGTATTATGCGGCCCCTCGGTGGGTTCCGAGCAAATGCCCTAAAATGAAGAAATGTTGGCAGAAACTAAGGACGAGCCGGTTCAAGATGATGAATGGGGATTGCTCGATGGCTTCCAAGAGTTTATGGGAAAGTGCGCAAGAGATCAGCTCAGCCTAGGAGCTAGTATGAATTTTCAAGACCTGTTATTGCCGAATTGGTGTAGGGTTCACAACGCTGCTCACTCCGAGTTCGACTGTTGCTTGTGCCAAGCAGCAGTCGAGCAGGTTAAGAAAACTGCTGCTCCTCCGGTGGAAACACTCAAGGAGGCGCCGCTCGAATCACCTGCTAGTCGTTGCCTCAACCAGGAAAGCATTCCTAAGATCACTAAGCCTGATGTCCAGCCAAAAGCGAAGGGAGGCTCCATCGAACCTGAGGATAAGGAATCCTCTGAGTGCTGGACGCTCCGGTTCGATGGATCAAAATCAAGAGAAGGAGCTGGAGCGGGGATCGAACTCATCAGTCCGACGGGTAAGACATTTCTTGCTGCCCATCGATTACAATTTTATTGCACCAATAACGTGGCAGAATACGAGGCTCTTGTCCTCGGCCTTCTAATGGCTTTGAAGAAAAAGGTCAAAATGCTGCAAGTCTTCGGGGATTCCGCACTTGTAGTTAGGCAGATTAGGAAATTATACTCATGCCATGACCGGAGACTCACCAATTATAGACACAGGGTGTGGGATCTCCTTGAGGGCTTAGATGCATTCAACATACAATTGATCCCTCGTGCTCGGAATCGCACAGCTGATGCCTTGGCTCAAGCAGCCACCACGTTACAGTCCCTCTCTTTGTCAGGGCTTAAGAAGTTCACGGTTGAGCTGACATCCACGCCATCTGTCCCGGACAACGTCACCCACCTGCAAGTTTTCAATGATGATAAACATATACTCCAGTTTATCACAAGCTCTAACGTCTTTGCTGGCCAAATAATTGATGAAACTGATCCACAGGAAGTTGAATTAGACATAGAAGGGGTTATTAATTTGAAAACTAACACGATCCCCAGAGGGATGGTTCAACTGGAGCGTGTATTCGACCTGGATCAGATTAAGGATCAGGATCGACAAACGAAAAAGGAGACTATAAGCAGCCAGTGCAATGCCCACAACTTGGGAACGACCGAGGATATCAAGAATGTTTTCATTGGAAATGTATGCACACCCGAAGAAAAAAGGGGAATTACGGATGCTTTGCGCAGGTACCCTGACGTGGTGGCATGGAGCTACGAAGACTTGAAAACATACGACACCTCGGTCATCACGCATACCATCCCTCTAAAGACCGAGGTGAGACCATTCCGTCAACGTCAGCGCCCTATTAATGCCCTACTAGAACCTATTATTTACAAGGAGGTGCAGAAATTACTTTCAGCAAGAATCATCTTTCCCGTTAGGCATTCTACATGGGTGGCCAACTTGGTCCCAGTTAGGAAAAAGAATGGAGAGATCAGATTATGCGTGGATTTCCGTAATCTCAATCGCGCCTCAGAAAAGGACAACTATCCGGTGCCCTCACTGGATGAAGTGCTGCAAATTGTTAACGGCTCTCAGATGATGTCGTTCCTTGACGGATATTCCAGGTATAATCAAGTAATGGTACAATACGAGGATCACCACAAAACTGCATTCACCACTAAGTGGGGGACATTTGCGTACAGAAGAATGTCGTTTGGGCTCATCAACGCCGGCGCCACTTTCCAACGTGCCATGGATATCGCCTTCAAGGACCTGATTGGCAAATGTATAATCATCTATATGGATGATTTGACCGTATTCTCCAAGAAGCGAGGTGATCACATCTCCGACCTATGCAAAGTATTTCAGAGATGCCGGGAATTCGGGGTTTCTCTTAACCCCAAGAAGTGCATTTTTGGGGTGACCGAAGGTAGACTACTCGGGCACATCATCTCAGAGCAGGGAATTTCCATTGATCCTGAGCGCATTGAGTCGTTACTCAAGATTCAGCCCCCGGGCAGCAAGAAGGAATTGAAGTCTTTCTTCGGAAAGATCAATTTCGTCCAGAAATTCATCACCGGATTCGCGGAAATAGTCCAACCTCTCAATGCCATGCTCAAGCAGGACGCCAAAGTTGAGTGGACACCAGAGGCCAAACAATCCTTTGAGGAGGTCAAACGAGCCATAGCTGAGGCGCCTGTGTTGGTCAGCCCGGACTATCTGAAGCCATTCTATATTTATTCGTTTGCTTCAGAGCATTCTTGTGCCAGTATGTTGACCCAAAAGGATGACGAAGGAAATGAGCATCCTATCACCTTCATGAGCGCACCCTTTAAAGATGCTGAATTGCGTTACCACAACATAGAAAAGCAGGCGTATGCTCTTGTTAGGGGAGTAAAGAAATTCAGACACTACATTTTACGCAACAAGGTGTTCGCCATTGTCCCTGACCCAGCAGTCAAAACGCTTCTCATGCAAAATGAGTTGGGCGAACGGAGGGCCAAGTGGGTCACCCTGCTCCAAGAATATGATATGGAGATCCAACCAATGAAATTGGTAAGAGGGCAGGCACTCACCCGCACAATGGCCGAAACAGCAACAGAGGCCGGACCTGAACTCACAGTGCAGCAATATCAGCTTGAGGATGTCTCCCCGGGAGAATGGTATCAAGACGTCGTTTATTTCCTGCTTAATCATAAATGTCCATCACATTTGCAAGGAGTTCAGAAGAGAGCTCTGAGATTGAAAAGCAACGGTTATATGTTACAAGGGTCCATTCTCTACAAGAAGAATCATGAGGGTGTTTATTTAAGATGCCTCGGCAAGGAGGAAGCGGAACGTGTCCTGAGGGAGTTTCACGATAAATTTGGTACAGGCCATGGATCGGGTTCTTCTACGGCCCATCAGATATTAAGGGCAGGGTACTACTGGCCAACTGTCTTCAAAGATGCCCATGGCCATGTCCGTTCATGCCATACGTGCCAGACCGCTGCCACCAGGGAGAGGAATGCTGCTGTCCCACTACAGCCCGTGTTGGAGGTAAGGCCTTTCGCACAGTGGGGTCTCGACTTCATTGGTCCGGTAAGCCCTCCGTCATCTACAGGACACAGGTACATTCTAACCGCTACTGATTATTGTACTAGATGGACGGAAGCAATAGTTTGTAAGCATTGTACAACTGAAGTAGTTACTGATTTTTTAGAAAGTTTCATTTTAAATCGCTTTGGTTGTCCATATGCTCTCGTCTGTGATAATGGACCCGCCTTCGCTTCATTGAAATTTGCTAGCTGGGCGTTTGACTATGGGATTGCCCTCAAATTCTCATCCAATTACTACCCTCAGGGCAATGGCCTTGCCGAATCCACAAACAAGAATTTGATTAATGTGATCAAGAAGCTGCTAGATAGGAATCCCAAGGACTGGCACACCCAGCTCCGTTTCGCCCTTTGGGCCGATCGCACCCGCCATAAGGCTGCCCTTGGTGATTCCCCGTTCCACCTTGTCTATGGTCTTGAGCCAATATTCCCCATCCACCTGAAAATTCCGACTCTTCAATTCATCAACGACTTTTATGAAGGAGGAGATCGTAGGGAGGCTCGTTTAGCCAAACTTTTACATTTAGAGGAAGTTCGAGATCGCGCAATAGAAAATTTCGCCAAACATTAGGGCGTGGTAAAGAGATGGTTCGACCGCCGAGCCAAAATCAAGGCCTTTAGGATTGCAGATTTGGTCCTATACTGGGACAAGGCCTGTGAAAAGAAAGGGGGACACAATAAATTCGACAAGCTCTGGCTTGGCCCCTTTCAAATAGCTGAGATTTTGGGAGATAATGCCTTCCGTCTAAAGCACTTAACTGGTGAGAACGTCCCGTTGCCAGTCAACGGGCAGTACCTGAAACATTACTTCCAAGCTTGAGCTCCTTCGAGCTCTTTGCTGTAAATACCTGTGCATAGGTTAGATTAGTTGTTTTCCTGCTTGTTGCGTTTGTTTGCGTCGTTTTTTGCTTTCCCTGCCCGGCAGTTTTGTTTTGAGAAAAGATGTTTCCGGCTCCTTTGCGGTGGCTGTGCTTGCCTGACAAACGGTTCACTTTGCTAACCGCTCTTTGTGTTCTCTGGCTAAACATTCATTCTAGACTATTGGTCTTTCCAAAGCTCTCCGTGAATGATTTCCTTGTCTGAATCTCGCTCAGAACTTGACCCTTCACCGGATCTTCTTACCCACATCTCGGATCCCACACAAATTACATAATAAATTCTGAAGGACCGTGCTATGGTTGTCACGACACCCATGTGAGTGAAAAATCTTGAGTCTACTCCAGTGACCACTACAGTCTCAAACCCATTGTAGGCTTCAATGCTTACCCGGTCGAACTAAATGGCAAAAGAGAATTGAAATACCAAAGTAAAAAGAAGAGAAAAAAAACTCTGAAAGAAAGGAAAATAAACGACCGTATGGGTGTTCGGATAACTCTACCGGGGCTATGGACGCCCGGCCGGTAGTAGAGCAATATCCATGAGATTGTAGCGACAACTCCGCCGGGGCTATGGACGCCTGACTGGCAGCGGGGCAATGTCCAGGTTACTTTTGGTGTTAGGCAACTTACGTAGCTCACTTGGTTCGAGTAATAACCCTGGTTACTATCCCTAGGAAAGGAATGAATTCACTCCACGCACTTTCGAGATGTCATGTAAGCTGACCCAATTAAGGATCCCGTTCTCCCTGATTCATCCTCGGAAGCCACTCCTGGTCTGCGAAACCAGAGATTCTGGGTCCTGAATGAATATTCATCCCTAGAACGCTCCGGAGCGTTCTCCAGCGGAGTCGCCATTTGTTGTGCCCTCAGCACACACGCCCCGTTCGGAACGGGGACCCTCTTTTCTTTTGCCATGTCGGGTCTTTTGGGGCCGCCTCGTTTTGCGTGCCCCTCTTTTTTGACGTCCTGTCTGGCCGATCTTGCCCTAAAAAGGTTTCGTTCTAACATCGGCCGTGGTTTCCCTTTTGTTTTTCTGCCCTCCGGGGGCTTGTGGGTGCCTTGGGCCTTTCGGGCTCTGGGGCGGCCCTGGGCGCCTTCGGGCCCGGTCCTCCGGGGTTCCCCTTTCGGGTTTCCCTGCTGCATTTGCCGCCCTGGCGGCGTTTCCCGGGCATCTTTCCGCCCAGACCCTTCATTACGTTGCCAATTAAATTCGGTCTTCGGGATTTCCCGGCAGGCATCTGCCCCTTCGGGCCCCGGGAGCCGGAAGTCCACCTTCGGACTTCCTTCCCGTAATTGCCGCCGCCGTCTGAAGTCCCCAGGATTTCACGCGGCGGCCGTCGGGGCGCGTCGTCCCGCCTTCCGGGCCCCGTGATCCCTGTCGCTGCCGCCGTTCGTTCGAAGTGCAAAATGCCACGGCGGCAAACTTTTCGCTGCAACCCGCCCGCCGGATCCCGAGACCCTCGTTGCCGCCGCCGACTCAAAATTTGAAACTCACCAACTTCTCACGGGATCGTACGAGGAATTCAATGCGCCATTAATGAGCAGTGTGGTATATAAACCGGGGTCCGCTGAAGTCTTTTAACTTTGCGAATTGAGCGAATTGGAGCAGCAGCCGAATTGGAGCCCACTGCAAACTTCACCATCGCGATCGTAGACCCCGGCGTCGTTCCGACAACTCTGCCAGTGCATCCAATCATCGTCCCGCTCAGCGAGTTGGAGGTAGGCCATCCTCATTCGCTCTCCCGTTATTTTGATCATTTTGAGGGTTTAAGTGAATTGAATAGGAAATTTAAATTGCATAGAACGAACACCCTCTCCGTTGCGGCCCAAACCCATGTCCTTGAATTTTCCGCGGCCCGTCGGAATCGCCTTTTGTCGCCTCTCGAAACTTACCCGTGTCGCGGGTGTTCTTAGCACAGGGCGAAGATCGCCTCCGGGCCCGGGACCCTCCGTCGCCGTCTGGATCCTGGCCTCGAGCCCGTCCGGCAGAGGTCGGCCCTTCCGGACCCGGGCCTCCGGGTTTCCCATCCCGGGCTGCCTCCCTAAACTGTCCGCCGTTTTTTAAAGTGAGGGTTTTTTCCCAGCTCTCGGGTTTTCCTGTCCCCCGGACCCTTCGGTCCCGGCCGTCCAGAGTTCCGACCCCGGAACTCCGTGACGGTTCCGCCGTTGCTCCCGGCGGAACCCTGCCGGCCTCCCGGCCTTCGGGCTCCGGGGTGGATTTGGCCGCCGCCATCGCCCTGGTCCCTTTTTCCTCGCGGTGGCCACCTTCGCGGATCCTTCCGCCTTCCGGGTTCCGCTCTCCAGGACGCCGCCGCTGCTCAGATCACCGTTGAAATCCTAAGCGCGGCCGTCCTGACCTGCCTTCCCACCCCCGGGCCCCGTCGTCCCTTTCGCCGCTGCCGTTATCCAAATTTCGAACCTCGGACGGCTGCCGTCGGGGCACGTCGGCCCGTCCTCCGGATCCCGGCTCCCTCTTCGCCGCCGCCGTTCGAAACGATCAAAACTTGCACGGCGGCCATCGGCGAGCATCCTCCCCACCTCCGGGTCCCGGTGACCTCAGTGCCGTCCGGTATAAACTGGTAAGTTAAACGTAATGCGGCCATCCTTTTTGCCTCCCGGACTCCGAACTCCGGACTTCCGCCTCCGGACTTCCGTCCGGTGTCCGCCGCCGCCTGCTGCCTTTGCCCTGCCGCCTTCCGGCCTGAAACCTCCGGAGCCCTTCGAATCGATCCAGAT
Source organism: Sequoia sempervirens (assembly GCA_007258455.2). Lineage (NCBI taxonomy): Eukaryota > Viridiplantae > Streptophyta > Pinopsida > Cupressales > Cupressaceae > Sequoia > Sequoia sempervirens. Next base: position 8,508 of record VDFB02151510.1, read on the forward strand.
CAATCCAAATTGAAAATCTAACTTCGACCCACGTCCTAAATTGAGCCATTCTTCATCATGCACCCCTTGGAACATGAACTTGGGGCTAGCGGATGTCTCCGGGAGCTTCCTTTCGTGTTTTCCCTTCCTGACAGCATTCCTGCCAGGGAAGTCCGGCCCTCCGGGCCCGGATTGGGTAAATGCTCTGATATGATACAGATATCACTTAAGGGTTAAATTTATGATGTATTTATATGATTGTTTAGATAATATACTCGATACGGACTAACGTTAACACTCTTTGGTGTTCTGTGATGCTGACTTCGCCCTTTGCCTGCAGGATATATGGAATCGGCCGCAGGAACTTCAGGGGCCTCTACCGAAAAGGACAAGGGTAAGAAACCTGGAAGGGCCATCCGTGGGAAAGAAGACAAAGACCAGATGAAATTCCAATTCCAGGGTGAACCGCTCCAGTCAAAAGTCTCAACTGACTAGAAAGAGATCTCGGACACCAACATAGGCTAGGTGGACATAGATGAGTTCACCCAGAGGGTCAAGGTCGACCCTAAGACTAAGAATGTCTGGATGATACGCCAAAGTGGAATCGCAAAGGCTGCTGGCTTTCCTCCGTCTCTAATAGCACCAGAGTTGGTAATGGCTTGCCGAGAAGCCTACCAAACAGACACCAGAACCATAGTAGACAAGGAGGGGAATATCCTCGCAGACATGTCTCCAGAGGGAATTGCAAGAACCTTCCACATTCCCACATTCCCACACATGTAGATCCCCATGATGGAGCAGTGCCAGGCAGCATGGGACGCCAATCCGTTGGGCTGCAAGAAGTCAATCAACGTCTACTGGCTCAAGGAGAGGCGGGGCAGCGCCGCAAAAGTCCCTCAGGAGCTTTTCCGCAGTGACTTTCATGAAGACTATCACGACCTTGTGACCATGCTGAGCAGGGTCATGGGCCTCCCGACAGCTGCCTTTTTCCAGGAATGGATGGCTTATTACATTGAGCAGATCATCCGAGGGAATGAGGACGTTAAAACCAAGATTTCATTTGATTGGGGAAGCATCATCAGCAACTGCTTCCACGAGCAGTTTATGAATGTCAAAAGGAGCAACAAATTCTACATGACCTCGTACCTGGTGTACTCATTAGCGGATAAGAGGCAATATAGTGGACTCTTCAGGGCGCCGGATGGAGAGCATAAGCGAGGACTCAAGCCTTTTGACCAATACCCTCAGCTACAATACCGCTACTTTAAAAAGGAGTACCGCCGGATCAATGATGCCTTCATAGGCCATATTATCAGATTGATAGCCGGGGACTTCGAGAGAAGGGTATCTCACAGCGCCAGGGCACTCTTGAGGGAGTATGCCTTCCTGTACATTCAATTCCCTAAATTCACATACATCCGCGCCCAAGGGTTCACAGAACGACCAAACAAGCTGCCTAGGTACCCAAATGACCGAATCATCCTCCTGGAGCTTTCCCGGCAGCTCCAACATATTCAGGCGGTCTTCGGCCAGAAGCATGTAACGGGGATCCCTTATCCCATGATCCTCGGCCAGGGCCAGTATCGGTTGCAAACATCTCAATGCGCCGGTAACTCAGAAAAGGAACTCAAGGAGTATAACTTTGAGTGGTACACGGCTCGCCCACGAATGGATCCCCACGGCCACGTCAGGAAGGCGCTAGGGCCGGCATACACCCACCTGTACCATGTTGAGGATTTCTGGGCAGACTGTAAAGATGATAAGGAGGTCCGCCAGAGACATTATATGCGGATGACGGTGCAGTTCTTGAGAAGAGTACAGCTGTTTCCGGTACCAGACCAGCTAGAGGAAGATGAATCCACACTGGTGCACCCGAGATACCCTGCGGTTGCCGACCTGGCAATCCCCTCCATCGATTGGGACGAGCAGGAGATTGAAGACCTGGACATTATCACAAAGCCTATCATAACTCGCACCCAGGAGTGGGTTGATGGGCAAGTGGAACAACTAAAGCAACAAGGGGTAACTCTTACATACGAGGCACTCAAAGGCGGGCCAAGCGCCACGGGAGATGTTGCTGCCTCCCCATCAGCCGGTGAGACTTCCAAGTCTCCCCCCATCACCAGGTCCCAAAAGAGGAAAGAAGCAGAAACAGCGCAGTCCGGGGGCCCCAAAGAACAAGCAACAAGGGATACGGGAGGCTCATCTCCCAAGAAGCTCAAAAGGACATTAATCACAACCGAGGCACAGCCTCCTTTGCTCCTTCCTCCCCCGGCTGGTACGCTGCCCACTTCTCAGGCCACCATTGCTTCATCTCCACAAGCGGTGGACATCTCCATTCACCTCGCCTCTTCACCTCCAGCCGGATCCGTAATCAATATTGATTCCTCCTCCAGCATGACCACTTCCCCTTCCTCTGCTGCTGCCATGTCCCCCATCACCTCGCTACCTCTGGCAACGATACCATCGCCTATTCCCCTTTCTAGCGTGCCCGAGGCCATTACACGGCACCTGCATAATCTTCCCCCGGAGCTCTCGCAACTTTTAATGGATCCTGCTCTCCAAGCAGCCTTGGCCCAAGCACTCGCAACATCCCAGCCTTCACAACCGCCAACAGGGCCCCCAGCCATGGAGACCACCATGCAGATTTCAAAAGAGTTGGAGGAGCAAGAGCGAGAGGCTTCGAAACCTATGGAGGAGGAGGCCGACGACTATTACGAGCAACCTGAGCACGATCGCAGAACCATTGACAAAGTTGCTTATGAGGAGGAAGAGACGAGCTCTTCTGAAAGCAGGGATGAGGGGGATGACTCGAAAGACAAAGAGGTTGTCGAAACTTTTGATGAAGACGTCGAGGAAGAGTCGGCTCGGCAGCCAGGTGAAGAGGGGCAGCCACCGGAGGAACAGCCCAAACAAGCCGTCACTGAGGCCGAGGTCCATATTGTGAGCAGCCCCGGCGCCGAGGCTGTCGAAGAAAAGGAAGAAGAGGTGGCGAAAAAGGAGGATCCCACTCAGCTATTAACTACAAGGGCACCCGTCAAAAGCCTCGTATTCTATCAAGACTCCGACGAAGAGGAGGATGCTGCCAAAGAAAAAGAAGAACTGGAAAAGGAGACCGAGGTCTTGCCCCTGACGGAGAAGGGTGAGGGCAGCCGCGAGACGCCCAAGGACAAGGCTGCCATGCCCGACTGGCTAGAAGAACAACTCGAAAAGACCAATCCTGTCTTGAGCGATCCGAGGTCAAGGTTGGAGGCCATCTTGGCTCGATCTCTAGCCACACCAAAGAAGGAGAAGAAGCCTAAGGTCCGTTCCAGGGTAACAATGGACGCTTCTGGCTCCCGGGCTGCACAAGTGGCAACGCCAACTATTGGCCAGGATGGAGTAAGTTACAGCATCTCCACAATCGACCTAGGGACGGCCACCAGGGAACAGAAGGTCGGGCATCTTGAGGAGTCAGTGGCTACGGTAGTGCACCTGATTAAGCAGGATAAGATCACCAAGGATGAACTAAAGGCGCAGGTTGCTGCCCTAACTAACTACATCCAACAATGGTCTTCAATCGACGACCTCCCCACTACCTCTACGGCCGCGCCACAGCTACTCTCCAAGGAACAAATAGATAAGCTGGAAAGGAGGAGGAACCTGGAAAAGGACTGGTTGGTTCAAAGGAAGGTCGGAAAACATAGGGTTGGCTGTGTGAGCCAGCCAAAGTTTTGGACCTGGTTCAGTCCTTGGAAAGTACAAGGAAGCTCTGCAACTTCCCCGCGATTTACGACTCTGCCTTCCCGAAGGTTGAGCCATCCTCCAAATGCCAGAAAGCTCGGGGAAGAGAAGTTAGAATTGAAGAAGGAAGATCACTGGCTGGTAGATATATGGCGCAGGGACCTCATCCACCGTAAAGAGAGGACGGAGCAGATCCAGAGCAGGATTGATCCGGATATTGCGTGGATCAAGGAAATCCGAGCAGAATGCACCGAGTACCTGAAGTTGATAACGGGCCATGATATACCCACTGTGCAATTAGATGCGGAGAAGGTTAGGCCTTATTTTGAGGAGAGGATGAAGGACGGGGCAGCCGGAGATATCACGACAGACTTCCTAAGTTTCGCCGCCCGTGCCCTCGATAGATCAGAGCTTTTCAGAGATCAGAGCTCAAAGTATGATGAAGACTGGAAGCGGCTGGAAGAGAACGCCAAAGAATGGAGCTACCAGACGTTGAAGTGCGAAATCCTCGAAATAGATAAGCTCCAGGCCGTCATCCTCAAGCAGATTGATCACGCAGCCTCTGAGGAGCAACCAGATAGCCCGGCCGAGGAAGTAGACCTCCCAGAAGAGTAGCTACAGCCAGAAAAACAGCAATTAGCTACAGGACGAAAATGCAAATAGTGTCATCTACTAGATGACAAAATAGGGAAAGGACAAAAGATGTTTTTTTAATTGTAAATCTATTTGGGGGTAGGTGAAACCCTAATTTGTAATGAATCTTGGCCACACAATTGTAATGAATCTTGGCCATTCATTTAACTTTTGAAACACTATAAATAGAGGACTCCCCTCATTTGCAAAAGGAGAGTTGAGTTGTTGTAAAGACATGCTGCTGAAATATATGAGAAATAGCATTGACTTGATGCATTTCCTTGTGTTCTCTCATGTTAATTGATTCATTTCTCCAATCTTAGATGTTAGCTTAGATCTCTTTGCTGTTTAGTTAGCTGTTCATGTTACTTTGATAATTTTAGGAATGCTGTTGGCTGTTCATGAAAAATTCTTGCTTTGTTGATAACTCCTTAGTCCATACTTTTTGCTGTTTGCTGAAGGTAGATAGCTTTGTAAAGTTAGCCTGGACCTGATTTAAGCTGCCCCAAACACTTGTCTTTAATTCATACATGTATGTGGTGAATGAGGGATACAAATCTGCAGCCCTTAGAAGATTGCACAACTCCCATGATATTGTGAAATTCCTGGTTAAGTGGGAGATTGTTTGAAGGAATTGTCCATTGCAGGGACTCCATTATCACTGTTCGCAGCAAGCTTTAGGCTTAGGAACTTTCTTTCTCCTTCGCTCTTTTTCACTTTCTTTAGGAATTGAACAACACCAAGGTTCATTATACCTTATAAAGCTGAACCCAACAACTAGATGGAGTTCGAGATTGCTGTTTGAACCTGCAGTCAACACCTGAATGCTTTTATGCTAAGAACTCCCCCTTTTAAGATCCTACTTCGCGTTTCACATCCACACTTTGTATTCCCGTAAGGCTGCCTTGTGATTCCAGCAAATCACATCAAACTACTGAGGTATCTAAGCACTGTCATGACCTGACACCCGAGAGACCTTGGGATAGTGTTCTGCAACTCGATTGTGGAAGATTGTCTTTCAAGAGAGGTAGTGCACCTATGTACTGCCTGTGTTGAGAAGTGCATAAAAACACCATCAACACCCCTCTCAATGTTGAGTCTCCCACAATGATGGTAGAAGCTTGAAATTGAATGTTGAAGATGATCCAATCTTGTCGAACAACGTTCCTCTCCTTAGGAGGAAACAAAACCATGAATGTATGCTAGACTTCAAGAAGATGGATAATGTATGATGTCTCAGAAGCTTGCTCAAGTGTCTTCATGTCAATGCCCAAAGTTGAAACACTCCAAACAGACATTCTAGGCCACACTACTGAAGAGGACAATCTATAATCTAGTAGAGATGAATGTAGAACATGATCCAAAGATAAGGATATCCCTCTAAAGAAAAACAAGCCTCCTCCAAATGTTATCCAAAAGTATCCATAGTAATGCCATGCTACAAAGAATGATCATGTAGTGAATTAAAGAGGGTCAAGGTGTTCACTCATAACAACTGAAGAAGGATCATTTTCATCAAAGAGAATATGAATGTCATCAATGATTTCTCCAAAATATGCAAGATGAGACTCCACAAACAAGTCTGAAATACCTGTTAGAAAGTCATCCAAAGTAGCCAAATCTGAAAGATTATGTATGTCCTGCTGCACTGAATCACAAGCAATATCAACTACAACAGTAACTAGAGGAGATATAATGCATGGATCAAGTACTAGATCCGATGCGAGTACTCCTAGGCTCAAACATCCAAATGTCTCCTCTAAATCGTGGTTCGTATGATCAATAGCCAAAGGAAAAATGTCACCATCAAAAGAAAAATTTGTAAAGGTATACAACCAAGATGAGTGATCAACCACCCTAGTAGAAATGATCTCTCTAGTCTCCAAGTCTCGAATGATGATTGAATCAAGTGTGGATTGCACAGTTCTCCCATCTCCACCTTGTGTAATCTGATGTATAGAAAGAAGATTGTTTGTCAAATGAGGAACACACAAAACATCCTAAGAAGTGTTGTCCCCAAAGCTAATAGATCCCTTCCCAATTACACTCATGTATGTATTGTTTTCCATCAAAATAGGAGACATAGTATAAGGCTAAAAGGAAGAGAATATAGACTATGAAGATGCCATATGATGAGAAGCTCTCAAATCTAGAAGCCATCTCCTTGATGCTATACCTGAAAAAGCACAAAGAAATTTTCCTTTATTTCTTGATGTAGATGCTTGAACTTTGTCCTTTTTAGTCTATTTTGAAGAAGAAGGAAGTGATTCAAGTATTATAAAAAGAAAATCAATGTGATTCCTTTTGAGAATATTTTTCAACTCATCAATATCCTTCTTATAACAATAGTTTTCTTCATGTCCATCCTTCTCGCAATATGCATAAAAAGGAACCTCCTTTTAGATGATTCTCCTTTTGAGGATGAGGATTGTGATTCCTTATGTGGCTTGTTCTTTCTCTTATTTTCCTTCTTATCAAGATTCCTTGATTCTTTCTATACCTTAGAATCACTTGCCACCAATGCTTGTGTCTTGGAAGACTTGATTAGATCCATGTCATTAACTTAGCTTCCTCTTGAATTAGGAGATTTGAAAATTAATAAAACTTAGGATCAACATATGATGCTCCCATAGAATTTCAATGGGTATGAAAGCTAGAAAAAAATACTGAATACTCAAGACCAGGCTTGGATAACACATCCATAATCAATTGTAAATCATCTTTATCAATGTTGCACTCTTTCAACTTGTTCTTAGTTGAGCTTGATTTTGGAGATGTAGTCTTGGATGTGGTCAAAAATTTTAGGATCAAGATTTATCAAATCATGATCAATTTGATATCCCCTAATCTTATCTTTTTTACCATACAATTTTTCAAAAGTCTCCCAAGCTTCTTTAGGTCTTTTGCATGATTCAATATGAAATTGTAAATCAAATGAGACTAATGAGCATATGCATCCAATATTTTTCTCATGATTAATCTCCCATCTTTCCAATTCTAAAGCATCAATAGCTTGAGAAATGGTTTCGTTTATATCAACTATTAGAACTTTTCCCATGAGATAGTTCCATACTGATTTTCTTGATGTAGCATAATTATGTGGAGTTAGGAGTTCAATTTGTGATTTCCCAATTTGCAAGAACACAAACCAAGAAAAAGAATGCAATCAACCATTGCAAGATTACCCCCTTCCCAAATCACTCAATCATGAAACCCCCCAAGCAATATCTAATTTTGCACTTTATACTTAGTGTGTTTACAGTTGTCACTTGCCAAAAATAGCAAAGTGGTATTGATCTTGGTACATGCAAATGCAAAAAATTTCCACAAAATAAAGTACATTTTCTGTAAAAAACGAGATCAATCTAATCATATCACTGAAAAGTACACAAAAAATTATGCACTTTCAAAACAAACTACACCAAAAAATGTTACTGTAGGAGCAGGATATGAGCTCTCAAAGTTCCCAAAATGAGGACGAAGTAGCAACACATGTGAAAATATGAAAATTATGGAAAAAAATGTCACTCAAACCAAAAATTGATTGCCTACTACAAAGAGTGTGAAAAATTAGCCCAAATAAAAAAAAAAATTGCTTGAAAAAAGGAGTCAAAATGAGCAAGTTATGAGTATTCAAAGTTTGCCTTCCAAAACCAAAATGCAAAATATGAGGGGGTGAAAAAATTATTAAGAAGGTGCTGACATCAACAAAACACTAGTTTATATTTGATGATTTTCTACCCATCAGGATAAAATTCACCCCTCTGCCTGAAATTTTCACCTGAGCTAGAATATTCTGCTTTTTCCTAGAATATACTTTTTCCATCAAAATCTTCTAACTAGTTGGCAATAGATGGAATCTGAAATATTTTGTTTCTTTTTATGTGCTATTTTGTATGAACACTGGTTGGTTGAATGGAAACCTATTGGAATTATATATTCAACCACCTAATTTTATAAATTTTGACCATTGTTTTATTGAGACCGCTTCTAGATTGTAGATTTGATCGCTAGATAGAGTGGGACCCGTAAATGCTTGTGTGGTGGAGTTCATACCCTACCAGGTACCTTCTTTGTGTAGGTACTCTGAAGAGTACCACGGGTTTATTTAAACCCTTTCTTTCTTTCTTTTTTAATATTTAATAAACACTTTTACAATAACTGCTCAATATATTTTTTTTGAAAATTATTCAAAAAAATTTAAGCAAAATAAAATAATATTGTTTTTCAAAAAATTGTACCCGACATAATGATCGCAACCTAGGGGCCATATGGCTCCCTATACAATTTTTTTTGCCTCACCAAACAACTGCTCGAATTTGGACAAATTGACTGTCGATCTTAGGGTTTTTGGCCCTTCTAGAGATGATGGCAGGGTCAGATTTGAACGAAAATGCTCCAAAAATGTAGCTACCTTTTGGATCTGGCAACCACCTTTAGCTTCAAACCCTTATATATTTAGCCTCATATGTCTGATTTAGACAAAACAAGAGGAACAATTCATTTTCTCAAACCTTTCAGATGCAATGGTGAGCTCAATTTTACACAAGAAAGCTCTAATATGAACCTAATCTCTTTATAAAATGACTATCCAATGGAACCCAACTTGCTCTAATACCATGTTAGAATTGGCTATGGCTTCCAAGACCTAGAGGCCAAATGTAAAGCACAAAAGAGAGAGAATATAATTTGAAAAGAATAAACTATATTCTAACCAATATGAGTCAATGATATTATTTTGATCTACAATGTACTAGAGGCCCCTTAGTTATATAGCCAAGGTGAGATATAAGATGTCATAGGAAATTATGAAAAGTGTCTTAATCATATGACATGAGATAACTAATCACAACTACCTAGGTTCACATGTGTTACAATTAAAAATATAAGATAACAGCTAATGACAACTAACACCTTCTAGAAATATTCCTTCATATGACCTAAGTAAACTTAACATGTGTAAATAAGTCCCCTAATAATGAATTAACTAGGTACAAGACTTTATTTACACCAAAATTCCATAGTAGTCTTGATGGAAGACACTTCTCCACCAAGACTACTAATTTAAACATAATTTGGGTAGGATATTACTGGACTTCCATGTTCCTCGAGGTACACCACATGATGCAAAAGTGTACTTAGTGCCAAAATCTCATTTGCAAGTGGAAGAACTCCACCATGCCACTAAGCCTGATCATGACTGAGGAACCCTTTAAACAATGGGGTTTGTATTTTTTTGGGATGATAAATACCATCTCTAGTATCAACCATAAGTGGATACTTATAGTGGATGATTATTTCACAACATGGATAGAGGTTGTTGCTCTAAAAAATGATACAAAAACTAAAATTGTCAATTTTGTTTAGGAGCTAGTGGCAAGGTTTGGTTCACCTAAAACTATCATGTCCAATAATTTGTAAGCCTTTGTGGACTTTGGGATGTTTTATTTCATTCTAAAGCATGGGTTCTACCTCAAGACTTCATCAAATTATTACCTACAAGCGAATGGGTTAGCAAAGTTGGCCAACAAGAACCTGATTAGGTTAATTAAGCGTATTGGGTTGAAATGCTAGAATGAATGGCACAAGCACCTATAGGCCACTCTATTGGCTGACATAATTAAGCCTAAACAAATCTTAAAGGCCTATCCTTATGAATTTTTGTATGGGAAGGAGGTGGCTTTTACTTGTTTCCATAGAAATTCTAGAATTGCAACTGTTAAAATCCTTGGAAGTCAAGGAAAGTAGTGGAATGGAAGTAAGATTGGCGGAACTCCTGAGTCTTAATGATAAAAGGGAAATCATGTATGACACCATGATCGGGAACCAAAATATAGTCAAATAATGGTTTGATAAAAAGTCCTCTAACCAAGATTTCCAAGAGGGAAGCCTTGAGTTAAAATACGATGAGCATGTTGCAAACCCAAGAAAACATGGAAAGTTTGAAGCACTATGGATGGGTCCCTTCCACATTTTCACATGCAAAGAAAAGAATGCGTATGAGCTAGAAGACATGGAAGGAAAAATTCTATATATACATATAAATGGTATTCATCTAAAATAGTTCCATTAAAACATGCAAGTTCTTTTTAAAAATTTCACAAGTTATGTACCATACGTAAAAAAAATTGTAAAATACAATATTTTTGTGAATAAGCCATGAGAATAACACAGGAATAGAAAAAAATTATTATATTATATTCATTTAAAATATTTACACTATAATACAAGCCCAAAGCTCCAAGAAAAGTTTGAAGCCTTCTCACACAAACCTGGAAAGGTATAAATTGTAAAAAGTAAAGGGGGAGGTGACATACAAAATAAGAAGTGAAATTGAAGCCTCCATCCATCATTAAGTAGTTAAAAAAAAAATTCTTTGGGGTTTTCTTCAACAGAGTGGTAAGGGGGTTAACAACACAACACACATGGGATCAACATGACCCAGACCTCAATCCTCGGCACCTCAGCTAAATATCAAAAATTTGAAGTGAATTTTCCAATCAAGCCTAGGAATGCGCTCCACGCCAGACTCCCTTAAAAGAAAGGAAGCTATAGGTCAAGATAGTGATAAATGAATCACCAAGTTGATGGTGCGAAAGTTAGTGAGAAGGGGCAACTACGACACCTCCTCCCAAAAATTGGCATGCCTACGAAGATCTATGGCACTCAGAATGCCACCACCAAGGATAGCCACTTGAAAAATCTTGCCGAGCCCATATAAATATGTCGAATTGAACATGACATGGTGTAGTTCAATTATCAAAGGCTTGGAGATGGCTAAATCTAGTAGGGAGTCCATGAAGCAAGAGACAACATTGGAGTTTCACTGTAGCTAGTTTTCATCCTTCACATAATCTTTGCTAAGCACCCATTTGAATGCCACAATGATGAGGTGGTCGTTCTTCTTTACTAGACATTTAATTTTATTATTGTTGACTTAACCTATGAAGGAATATAGTAGCCTTCAGCTTAAGAGCTAAATCGGTGCCTAGGCCAGATGTCATAGCAGCAAGCAAGCTAAGGCTAGCAGAATGGAGAATTCAATGGGGGAAGCTTGCTAACTCAAGAGCTAATTTGATAAGTTTTTGCTAAGGTGGCATTGCTATTTATAGAAAAGGTGCATCAACAAGCTCAATGAATGAAAAAACCACCTCCCACCAGAGTGTAATGGAGAAAATATCAAAATGACAATAGGTGAGAGATGAATCATATAGAAAATCTAACGCCAAGCCTTGAGAAATAAGCTAGGAGTTGTGAGTAAATGCTCACGTGTACCTATTTCCACTATGTGTTCATTGTCATCACTAATGCCAGCTTGTTGGTTCATGCAAAAAGACGTTGATTAAAGAGCTAAACTATGAAAAATTAAATATGAATGGATCTTTTTGGAGTACTTTACATCACTTAAAGCATGCTTCCCATGGCTAAAAGCATGCATCCCAATGCATAAGGCTTATTTGTGAAAAAGGAAATGAAGGGAACGTACTAATTACATTCACACAACAAATTTGGCATTCCCAAGGAATACAGATCCCTACTCCACACATATCACCTCACTAGTAGCACTTAGCAAGCTAGTGGTAATGACAACGCCTTATTGCATGTATGTGCAAGAAAATTAAATGCACCCAATTCATTTTTTTTGTTAATTATCAAAAACTGCAAGTAGTCATTTTTTTGAAGAAGCTTGAATCTACAAATCCTTCAACACAACAATGGAAAAAGCATCATCTCCTAGTCAATAGGTTGGATTTTCATCTACCGGACTAGGCTACACCAACATCTTTGGGAAGGATTTGTTTTCTAATGCCTCAGCGTTAAAAGAGAAACGCTTTGCACATACTAAAACCATACTAGGAAGTGACCCCATTAAGAAGGAAGAAGTCATGGACTTTGTTGATAATATTTTTTGTACCCAAATTTGTATTTGAACCCTAAAACAGTTAGGGATGAGGCAATGCAAAGAGTGGTAAAGTATGGGGTAACTAAAATCTTTGCATTATGACTCTAGTATTGGGGTTTTCCATAATTCATGTTTCCTATTGTACACCTATGTGTAGAGCTAGTGGATGCATGTGCTAAAAGGTTGGACAAAGAAGCAGGGGTTATAATTGGCAACAAGTTAAGGGTTGCAATCAGTGCAACAACCATCCAAGATATGTTGTGTATCCCTATAAACTAGTGTACCAAAATATTTGAGCACAAAACAGTGGAAGAGTTCTGGAAGATCAAAACCAAACAATTAATTTTTTATATAGATGAAATAGATGAGAAGCCAAAGGGAAATCAACTCCTCTTCCCTCTAGTGTGCAAAAAGTTCAAAGCTGACATACAAGTTGTTTTTGCATTGTTTTCTTGTATTTATAACTTCAAGGATGATGAAAAGGTTTCCGCAGTGTAGATGGGCTTGCATTTCATCCTCAGGAGAGAGAAAAGCTAGAAGTGTTTTGATTTTTCTAATGTAATAGCTAAATAGATTCTAGATCAATTAAAAAATTATGGTACTGCTTTTAAATTCAGGTATTCTTCTTTTCTAGCACATTTGATCTTACATCAAAATTGTGAATTTTCTAAAAAGAATTTGTCACTTTTCAAGTTTGATGTAATAGGGTCATACCAACCAGCTTCGGTCTAGACCCATGTGCTTTCCAAGACATGGGATTACTACTCATTTGTGGATTACTTCCTAAAACTAGTGCTCTTAGATTTGTCTCCACCCCCTTTGGGTTGTTTTTCTCCTAAAGTATTACAATGGATGCAAATCCAGTAGACCCCGGTGGATTATTTTTTGGGAGCCGAATTTAACTTCATCAAATTCCATGGTTTTGTTGAGAAGCCTTTTATGTTCCCTAAATTTGAAACAGATAGGACTTTCACTTTGGAGGCATGTTGTTAGGAAACTATTTCCAAAAAAACTTATAACATTAGAGGATACAAAAAGGCACTTTACCCAATCCCCCTTACCATTTCCAATAGTCATGTAAGACTTGTGAAAAGGGAGGAGTGGGATATGCTTACTAGAAAATTGGCTTTCTTGGGCCTAGTCCTCATTTGCGATGCATGGAGTTATAATCCAATAAGGAATCTCCTAACTATAAAACATGAAAGGTGGGAGTACTATGAATCAAGAATGAATCTAACTGAGGAGAGGCTAGAGTTTTACATTGACTTAGCCTTCATACCATTCGACTAGCCACCATGGCTTTAATTCTATGTCTAAGTGGAAAAGTAATAGTAGAGAATCTCGATAGGTAAGTCCCTTAGCATGCAACTAAAGCACTTGGGATGGTCTAAAGTAAAGAGTATAGATTTTTGGAAGTTCTGATAGGAAATTAAGAACCTCAGTACCGTGTATGGAGATCTTATGCCACATGATGAGAAGTTTGACCAAATTTTTTGACAAAGATTCCAAAACTAGTAGTAATCCTAAGTTTGATCGAGAGATTAGACCAGAGGAACTTCTCTACACATCCTAGCATCAAGATCCTAACACAAGAAAAGGAAAAGGGAATGGTTCAAAATAGAAGGGATCATAAATCACATCTTCTACCAGTGCTCAACCAAAGGGAAAAAAGACCTAATAGTCCCTAAAGACATTTACTATGGTTGCAAAATCCCAAGCTTTTATGGGATCGACCGCCAAGGAATCTGAATTCCCTAGTTCCACCCATGCAAAAAAGAGATGATTCTAGGACTCAAGAATACTAGGAACATCAATCTAAGGAGAAGAGGAGGCAAAATCTACTCCACTAGGATATTCAGCTTCAGTAGCCTAGGTAAGTTTTTCTCCTACTCTTATTTCTTCTGTTGTATCTTTAGTTGTTCCTCCACCTTCATATGCTCAAAATAATCCTCTGTCTAGAGGTTCTAATGTCCTCATTTTGAACACAACCTTGGCCATATTCAATAATGAACCCCATGAAGAAACTCCACACACTGAGAGAGCATCATCTACATCGACTGCAATTGATTCTTAAATCACCCTGTCAAGGGCCCTCATTGAAAACACTGAAGCATCCATGTTACCAGATTCACCAAACCCATATACTACCAGAAAAATGCCTCTTTTTTTAACCACTTCCCCTTTCACTTTGATGGGTATCCCTCCTTCTCAGTCCACATATTGCATCCTACCTTTTTCCATGATAACACTTCCCTTCACCTCTCTGCAACCTTAGATAGCCAAAGCTTCTTCCATCACCCTTTTCAGTCTCCTTCTAGGTGATTTGATTGTTGCACAAAGTATTAACACCCCACAGAGTCTTCAGAGCCAATTTGATGCAATGAAGTAGGCTCAAAAAGTGAGAAAATAGAAACTACAGATAAATTCCACAACAAAACTAGCTACTCAAATGATTGAGGATTTTTTTGATGAAGATCAAAATTCCCAACTAATAGCTACCACGAAACCACTAATTTCCAATCCATAGGGAGAAATGTAGTTAGAAGATTATGACATTCAAGTTGTGGGACTCAATTTAAATGAGACTCTCCCATGCGACAAAGTGGTTCTGACCAAAGCAACTCAGCATGTGATCTACACTGACTATGAGAAGATGGAAAAAAAATTGAAGTGTGAGGTAGAGTAAGAAAATTTAAAATAAATGGTGGATAGGCTACATGAAGAAATCAAAGACAAAGATGTGAAAATGGCTTGTGTATGGAAATTACATGGTTAGCAATGGGAAGTGACTAAGTTTCTTGAAAAGTCCTAGAATGAGTAGGATTGGATTTATGCCAAGGTAGAGAAATTGAAATGTGAAATCATTGTTGAGCATGAGACAAATGTAGAGTATCAATACAAATAGAAGAAGATGGACAAAGATATAACTAGAGTAAACACTATATTTGATAGGCTACAAAAGGAGCTACAAACAATGGATCAGTAGAAGGAGGACATGCAGAAGGAATTTGATAGCATTCAATCTCAATCCTTCTATGATCTTCAGAAGTCCCAAGCAGAAATAGAAAGGGTGAAGAAGAAAAGCAGGAGATTGAGTCAATTTTGTAGAATCACAATGAAGATATTGGGAAGTTATACTTTGAGCTTACAAACTCCCTCGAAGAGAAAATCAATTGGTGAAAAGCACAAAATCTTTTGGATATTGTCGATGTGTTGTTAATATGTGGTTGTCATTGATGCCAACACTATTAACATTTGGTATATTAGAGGTTGTATATGTCAAGGATATTGAGAAAATTGTAATAGAAAGTGTTTTATGTTCCGAGTGGAACTACACAATTCATGAAGGCATCTTGTTCTATACATTGAAGTTCATCTATTGTGGAGTAAAGGGTTTTCTACTGAGTGTATCTAGATCATCTACCAGAAGTTTTAGAGGTCCACATATAGATTTGTTCATGTTGTGCTCTGATAGTAATTTTGTGGTCTTTTTCAGTGTTCCTGAGTGGAGTTTGTGTGATTCTAGAAATCTCAGTTGTTGCGGATGTTTCTAGATCATGCTCTATCTTTTTGGTACTTCCACAATGATCAGTGTGCTCATGGTCGAAGATCTTTTCTTGCGTGTGTTTAGTTTTTCTTGTTCTTCACCGACATGTTGGTGGTAGCATGTTGTGGATCTTTGAGGTGAAATTAATTGAAGTCTTTTTGTGTTGGAGTTGTGAATTTGGCTCCCCACTATGTTGTGGCCGACCTTGGTGGATTCACATTGAAAATTTATTTGTAAATTTGTGCTGACATTGAAAATATGTGTTATTTTTCTATCTGACTAAGTTATTGATGAAATCTCATGTAGCAGATATATAAGATCGATTGTGTCATTGATGTAGTGTGTGGAAAAGGTGATTCGTGTGCTGGGTGTGCTCTTATGTGTGTATGTGTGAATATCATTCGATTGCAGAGTAGAGTGTGAAGAAGATTGAGCGCAGTGCGAAGTGGTTTGTGAAGGATTTTTTTGTGCTTAATTGGAATTGTAATCAAGCTTGTGCAGAAGCTATTTTCTTAGTTCATACCCTCTAGATTTTAATCCTATTTTGTATTGTTGGGCAATGAGCCCCTTCTGTAATTGAGCAATGAGCTCTAGGTAGTGTGCCTAAATGCATGTGCATTCCTCTTTATTGATTTCATTATACTTTTAGTAGGGTATAATCTTGTGGACTAACATCCACCATGGTTTTTCCCCTAAAAAGGTTTCCATGAAAAAAAATCTTGGTGTTCTTTGTCTCTTTGATGTGTTAATTGTTTATGGTTAATTACTTATTCACCATATTTGAGATTAAGTTAAGTAAAGTTTGGAAAGTTTATTATTCTGAGACAATTGATTCACCCCACCCACTCTTAGTTGTCTGTCCTCATTTTACTAATAATTGGTATCAGAGTAGGCTCCTCTAAAGAAGTCTAAAATCTTGAGGTGATCCGAGATGGCAACATTCAAAGACAGTCCAAGATTTGATGGGACTAACTACTCACTGTGGAAAGTCAAAAACCAATGTCACCTAAGGTGTATTGGTGAAGCCTATTGGAAGATTACGGGTATGTGCAAGATCATCATGCAAAAAATAGACCCTTAAGTGGCAAAAAAATCAGAAAAATCAGAGTTAGGCAACTTGACATAAAAATTGAATAAGTTATCTATATTATTTCAAAAATATGTAAGAATAGAATTTATAGAAAATTGAATGTAGCTTCTAAACTACTAGGCTTATTTTTTATTTTTTTAAAATCTATTTGGTGAAAATTTGAAATTTCAAATGAGTAGTACTTATATTTCAGGGAAAAAATAAGGTGTCTATCTGACCACCCTAACCACAATAAAATGATAAAAAAAATTTATAATATTTTAGAAATAAGTAAAAGGAATCATGTCCGGATGTGATGCATATTTTTTTGTAATTTTTTTCCAAGTAATTAATTATGAATTTTTTATTACAACTTTTAAAAAATATAAACACTCGTATGTCTGACTACCTTAACTTGGTCAAAAATTCATGAAATTCATTTTTTCTTTTTTAATCCTATAGTATGTGAAGCATAGAATGTGATGCATGTTTTGGATTCAAAGTTTGATACGGTTTGAAGCTCACGGATGTTTTTCAACTAGCTTATCGGTTAGGACTTTAGTCATAATTTAAATAGAAAATGAATAATAATTATTTGTTAAATTCAAAGTAAAGAATAATTTATATTGGTGGAAAACTGAGAATCTCTTTTAAAAACCCTTTTCATTTAATCAATTTTGGGTAATAAAAAAGTCGTTAGCCACATACCCTAGAAATACCCATCATATTGCCACTTTTTTTCCCATCATGATCCTTCACATACCCTTACAAAATATCCATATGTTATTCCTCAGAATGGTCCCTCCATTGCTAATGAGATCAAATATGTTGAAAAACAATATTAGGGATATTGAAGCTTTGGTGAGTGCTCTAACAGATTCAAAGATGGAAAATGTGGTAGGATTGCAGAAAGCTTATGAGATGTGGAGGAAGCTGGAAACTTTGTATGAAGGAGATGCACAGGTGAAGATGGCTAAGCTACAAAGTTTAAAAGGAAAGTATGAAAATTTGAAGATGGGTAAAGATGAAAATATCACTTCTTTTATGCAAAGAGTAAATGAAATAGTGATGGGTATTACATGTGCTGGTGGTTCTCTGGATGAGGATGAAATTGTGGCTAAGATACTCAGATCCTTGCCTCCCTCCTACAAAGTGAAGGCTCACACCATTGAAGAGCTCAGATCAGTAACAAATATGTCAAGAGACACGCTGGTTGGTAAGCTTGTTGCTTTTCAATTAAGTGAATTTAGTAAATCTGTTCCAAAGACTGAATCATCATTCAAGGCTATTGTATCTAGAAGTAACAAGCAAAGATATGGTTTGGGAGAATGTTC
>VDFB02151511.1:0-45475 GCA_007258455.2 Sequoia sempervirens
TAATGGCTTCAACTTCAAGCAACAACAAAGGAAAAAAAAGAGAAATGAAAAAGTATGCAAAACAAAGATAGAGAAGGTGATGAACAAGCTTATTTAAGGTGATAGGTTGATGTTGTAAAACTCTTTAAAGATTTACATAATATTTCTTCAAACTTGAGGGATGGTAAAGGAACTAGACAACAAACTATATGTCAGCATGCATAAAGCTTTTTAATGTGGCTAATATTTAAAACAAAATATTTTGATATTTAGACAAATTACTAATTTTTAATTATTATTTTTAATGTTCATATACATCAAATTCAAATCTATTCAATTTTAAAATTATTGTTTAATTATCCACTTAAATATATTTATTTACCTTTATAAATGTGCTACATATTTAGTGACCCTATATTTAAAACCTTTTTATTAAACAGCTAGTAAAGTTTTATATTTTAATATATTTTAAAAAAAAATTCATGACCAAACAAGAAAGTTTGAAGGATCTCCGTGGATAAGAAATATAAATATATTGCTCATGCAGCCAAAAGATTGGATAAAATTTTTACCTCCTATATCATCAATTACAAAAACAGCTTATGCACGTTTGGAGACGAAGCATTTTTTTATGAATGGAATGACAAAATCTGGCGTGTGATCTGCAAATTGTAGGGGATTCCAATTACAAATTTTGATTAGACTTAAAGTTTCTAACCTAAATTGGTTGGCCACATGATGTTTAGCTGTGATGCTTCTAGGGGTTGAAACCATGGGACAAGCATACAATTAGATTAGAAGGTATGGCACATGGAAAGCGTGGGACACAAGGCAAGCAAGCGGTGGCCGAGGCCAAGAGACATATCATACTCATTTTGAGAAATTAGATGCTTCTGGCCGGGATTCTCTTTCTCTGTCGACCTGCGGGACTCTCTCTCTGTGTCTACCTGCGGGATTCTCTCCCTGTGTCTACCTGCTGTGCGCAGTCATGGTGACCTGTATAAATCATGTTAATAGACAGGCATTAAGGCCAAGCCAGCAACAGCATCCCCATCATCAGAGGAAACAATACACAATAGAATGAGCATGAGCATTGCAATAAATTCTCTCTCTCGTCTCTCGTCTCTCGTCTCCTGGGATGGCCATGGCCCTGCACTCTCCTCTCAAGCATCACTATCACCCTAAGCGCTCAAAGAGCATGCCCTCCAGACTGCACAAGCACCCAATTCTCACAGACGAGTTGGAAAGATTGGAGGACTCTTGTTCTTCTTCCTCTTGTTTTGGAACAAATTGGCTTGGCCAAGCATTGGAAGTGTTGCTGAATTGCTATTTCAATTTGTCAATCATAAGGATAGACATAGAATGACTTGTATTTATTTTTTCTAAGTGCTTCAAAAATGCCTGAGGTGGTGCCAACCTAACTCAACCAATGTAGCCTATGATGCTCAACTCACATTAGATGAGTTGTGGGATGTGCTAATGAATTTGGAGAATGTTAATGTGTCAAGATTAGATGGATTTCCATACATATTTTACTAGTCTACCTAGCACTTCATGGGACTTGACCTACTTCAATCTTATAAGTAATCTCTCTATAAATATTTCCTTATGAATTTGACAAATCATGGTAATGTTAAATTTATTATCAATTCGAGGGATCTAGAGCTTATCACTAGTTGGAATCCTATCACTTTATTTAGTGTTTCATATAAAATTTCTTTTATCCAGATTTGTCTCAACAATTGGATCATTTGGTGGAGCTTGATAAGGCTATTTAATGGCCTTGCTTTATAATTTTTTCTTGTTTTAATAAATTTTTACCCCTCTTTTATGTTAATATCCCTTACTATGTTTCATATACAATTCCTTTTATATCCCTCACTCTACATATTTCTCCCAACCTTCCCTCTATTTTTTTGGCTAGATCAAATCGATTTCATAAAAAAATATTATATCTTATACAATATTATTGGAATTTGAGAAGTGATGGAATAGTTCATGAGCTCTAGAAAATTAATTATCTTTCTATAGATTTATTTAGAGCTATATGGCAACCTCATTATGCTCAAAGTATTGGGTTTTAGAGACATTTTTCTCTAAGTTATCTGAGCTCTATTTTATGATGCTTCTACTCTCTTATCCATGAATGAGAGATTATATAATAAATTTGTTCATTTTCACTCCATGAGATAAGGTTTACCTTTGGATCTTTTATGAATTAATTTTATAGGGATCTTTGGCTACCTTATTATGCACAAATATTCACTCTAGATATTTCTTTGCCTTCTTCCACCTAGTGAATTATAACTACACACTTATTAGATGATTATTGTATTATACTAGTTGAGCATCAATATTCCTTCGAGGACATGTATTGTATTAACACATTTTTCCTTGCTTCCAACTCCAACCTTTAGTGGCACAAGATTTAGTGTCATAGGTTTTGTAATAGCAATAAAATGAATGTAATATCTAAAATACATTTACAAATAAATTAGCACAAATAATGTCAAAAACTATCATTAAAAATGTATAAGAATATATAATGCACTCCTTGTATATGTAGGACAAGGTGGAAGAAGGAAGGTCAATGTGAAATACTTAATAACTCTAAAGCAAGTGTGACAAAGGTAGAACACTTGCAAAAAGTGTGAGAACATATTATTTTCCTATAGGATGTAACAAAGCCACTAAGTGAATTTAATCTAGTGTAAATAGGTCTAATAAGAACTATGTAAATTGGAACTAGTTATATAATAGCTATATTCCCACCAACACCCTCCTTAAGCAATTCTTAGGGAGAAAATCACTAAAAATGAGTCTTAGGAACAAGGCCTAATGAGTTACTCATGTACAAAATATAAGTCTCTCAAAAATGGAAAAAGAGGAAACACTATGGAAAAAATCCTCTCCAAAATGATAACTAAATATAAAGGAAGGATATTTCAAGGTCCCCAAGGATAAATTCCTTTACCCCAAATATATATTAGAACTCAAGATAATGGGGTGATGCTAGTCTTAGTGAAGATGTGAGCAACCTACTCCTATCTTGTATATAAATACTCTAAGGAGAAAACACTATCATGGATAAGTTATCAAACCAAATGCATGTGAATCTTGATGTGCTTTATCTATTTATGCTCCACTATGTTACATGAAATGTCAATGTAAATTTTATTCACACCAAATAATAGTAGAATGATCAAGTGGTAGACCAAACTCTACCATAAGCTATCAAAGCCATAGAAACTCCTAGCTAGAAAAACTACACCTCAATACTTAACCCCAATAGATGATAGTCCAATAGTCTTTTTCATCATGAAATACCATATGACTCAATCAAAAACAATGAAAAAAAGCATAAAAGTAGACTTATATTCAGGTCAAATTCACCTACCCAATCGTATTCAATGAAGCCCTACTATCTATGTAATACCATGGAATTTACATATTTAGACTCTCGTCCTATATACATGTCATTAATTAATTGTGTATTCCTATTGTAATTCCAAGTCACATTCACATGTACATAAGGATCAAACACATAAAATAAGTTTCATGGAACCTACCAATATTGTTCCATCTTGTGAGTGATATGTATCTCCTTGGATTTGGCCAAAATTCAAACCTAAATTAATATCAAGGGTATATGGATTATTATAAGGATTTGATGGTAAAAAAAATCATGGGTGCAACACTTAGGAAAGAAATTGATAGTGAAGCCTATAGCCTTAGATAAAACTCCTAGTGAGAAAACCAAAAATTTGATAGATCAAACAAAATATATCATAGTATACATAAGATCACACCATGAATCCAACCAAATTGACTCAAAGTAAGATTAAGCATAATAACTTGAGAGTTTCTCAAGCTTAAGACCAATATTAAAAAATATGAACTAATTTAGATACACCGATTATTTATATTATTACAAGTGTGTAACTTACCTATGATATTAACACATTAACTAACTGAATCAACTAATTTAAAATACCATCAACTCTATTTTTGATATAATAAAAATATTACCTAGAAATACATAGGAGCCTAATGCTCAAGTCACTTAACAAGGGTTTTCTTTCATAATAATATGGTATCACTTGTATTGCTAAAATAAATTAGAGGGAAAAATATAAAAATAATAATTATTTTTTAAAATAAGAAAATAATCAATTAAAAAATTAAAACTTATAAGGGTTGGTTATTTCATTACAAAGAGTGTTTATTCATGATTGCATGTTAGATAAAATCACAAAATGCCACAATTCCCATCAAGGGGTTTGGTAGGTATGATTCTTGACAAGGCATAGCCATTCATCAACCCTAGTTATCTTTTAAGTTTGACTATCATAATTTAGAGTTGCAATGGGATTGTAACTCATGCAAGCCCATGGAATTTCATGTATGATAACAAAGAATTATGGAATGCTCCTCTAATGAGGGTTTATAGTAGAAAAGAAAGGGGCTATTTTTAATTTTATTGATAATTTCTCTTGTTGGGTGGTCCCCTAGGCATGCTTTTGGTAGTGAGCACAAAATTCCATCAAAGGTTCATAATGGATTCAACTTTTGAAAATAACAAAGGAAAAAGGAAAAAGGAAAAAGGAAAAAGAATGCAAAGGTGGAGATAAAGAAGGTGATGTAAAAGTTTATTGATGGTGGTATGTTGATGTAATAAAACTCAAAAAGGATTTGCAAAATATTTCCCAAGGGAGATTTCTAACACTCCTTTTAGAATAAGGGTGCTTCAAATTTGGAGCTGGCAAATGAACTAGACAACAAATCATGTGTCGACATCCATGAAGCTATGCCTAATCTATTTCTTGTTTAGAACAATCTATTAAATAGAAAAATATATTTAATATGATTAATATTCACAACAAAGTATTTTTATCCTTAGACAATTTACTAATTTTGTAATTGTTATTCCAAATTTAAATCCATTCAATTTTAAAATAATCTTTTTACATTTCTCATCATTTTCTACAAACTATCATTTATTTACCTATGATTAGATTAGATTTATGATTAGATTAGATTAATTTATTTTCCTTTATAAATGTGCTTCATTATATAATATTATTGTATGAGAAATATTTGATTAGAGACCCTTTAGTTTAACCTCCTCTATCAAAAGACCTATCATGAGGAGTGATAATTTATATTTTAATACCCTTTTCTTCTATTTTAATGAAAAAACAAGAAAGTTTGAAGGATCTCTATGGATAAGAAATATAACTAGTAGTTGCATGCATAGGCATGCAATGATCAGTCGATAGGGATCCTCCGCATATGGGTATTTAGTCAAGAAGGAGGAAGAAACTTGTTTTTCTAATGCAATGTAAAGTACAAATATTCAGAAATATTTGAAATTGTTCAAGAATGAGTCCAAAAAGGGAAAGCATGTTAATAATTGAATATGAAATAACGCGAGCTTAGTATATAGTAGGAGGTGAATGAGGATAAGATTTGTCGAGTACATTGTAGTGAACAAAGATGTTTGAAAATCAATTTATATATTTATATCATTAATCAAGTGGATAGATCAATTAAAGCAAAGCTATGTATAAAATATAAATTTGACTTACATAATTTGAAAATGTTGTAAAGCAGTTAACTTTGGCGTAGATATGAAGTTTTGCAAGGAAATGGCTCTACACAACGGCTGGGTGCGAGCTAGGGCCTACATGCCCTAGCTCTTCCTTGCTTCGTTCTGTTTGTGCTTGGCAGTTGTGTTTGTGGTGCGTTCTCAGGGGGGAGTGTTTGCTTGTGCTCAGGGGTGCGCGGGTCGGATTGGGGGTTTGACCATTGTTAGGCTTGTGGGCGGACATTTTTCCTGCATTTTTTTTCTTGCTCAACGTATCCTTGGCGGGTGTTGTATAGCGATCTGAGACTATGGGTCTCTTGTCTCGTCTCTCTCTTTTTGGTGGGGTTGTGCTATTCACTCCATGGAGAATCGGGGTTGTGTTTTGTCTCAAGTTTCCTCTGGGGATTTGGAGATGGTAGAGCCGTCTTCTTCATTGCATGCCAGTGTTAAGGATCAGATGGGTAAACCCCAATCTAGGGATGGGGTCTCCTCTTCAAAAGGGATGTTTCGAATTAAAAAAGTAAACGAATGTTTGGAGAGATCCGAGGATCGCCCAGTTTTGGTTATTCAACCTAAGCAAGTGTCGGAGGATGTTGAATATTGGTGTAATCATGCCCTTATTTGCAAATTTTTGGGCCTTCGTCTTTCTCTACCTATGTTGGATTCCTAGGCATGTCGGGTTTGGAACCCAAAAGGTGATATGGAGATTATTTTCGCAGCTAATAACTATTTTTTGGTTATCTTTTCAAGCATGTCAGATAGGAATAGGACTTTTGAAGGAGGCCCTTATTTCTTTAACCAGGTGGGGCTCTTCATCAAGCCTTGGCACATGGGCTTCAACTCTGCTGAAGAGATCCCCTCGCGGGTACCTATGTGGGTTCATCTGCCAAGGCTTCCTTTGGAATTCTGGAGGGAAGATATTCTTCACTCAATCTCATTACTTCTTAAAAAACCTATGGGATCAGCTACACAAACTCAAGATCGTAAGGTAATTTCTTTTGGTCGTATTTTTGTAGAAGTTGATTTAAATAATTCGTTACCAGGTTCTATGGAAATTCGCATGGGATCATCTTCTTGGATCCAACAGCTGGATTATGAGACCCTTCCTTTTAGATGCAGAATTTGTCATGAATATGGTCATTTACACCGCAAATTTCCCAGAATTAAATCCTCCCCCTTGGCTACCTCTAGACCTCCTAGGGGGGACAACGGGAGGGCTCCTTTGTCTAATGAACCTATAGATAACGAGGGTTTTATTCTTGTTAAGTCTCGTAACAAAGGCAAGGGCAAGAAGAGAACCTGGTTGGATAGACAGAATGATGGCACTTTTAACAGGTTTGATGCTCTTGATGATTTGGTCCAAGAGGAAGCTATTCCAGTTGAGCTCTCTTCTAGGGCTAAGGGCCTGCATGAAGTTCAAGATGAGGATGCAAAGAAAAAGGGTCAGATTTTATCTCCAGGGGACCATCAGGTTGAACAAATGGCTATGGATTTTCCTTCTCAGGTTCAGGATATCAGGGATCTCAAGGGGTCACAGGGTCTGAAGGGCTCTGTTGTGGTGGCTCTCCTGATCCCCCTGCTCCTAAGGGGGCCTCAGATTCTATGAAGGGTAACAAAGCTCCTCCTATTTTAGGTTTACAACAGAAATCCTTTAAAAAGGGGCCTCTTGATAAACCATCAAGGAGTGGAAGGAAGACTGATCAAGAGAAGGTCAAGATTATGGGTGATACTTTGGTTGAGTCTGGGTCTATGAAACCCATTGATTCCCACTTCTCCCACCCTCATAAATGATTGTTTTATCATGGAATGTAAGGGGTTGAATAACATCCCTAGACAAAAGGTTGTTCACATATTAATTGAATCTCAGTCTCCTAATGTGGTCTGTATTCAGGAAACTAAGCTTACAGTGGGCAGGTTGGCTAATTGTGCTTCACGTATCTGGCCCCAAGATAATTGGCAGGGGGTGGGTACTTTGAACAGTTCAAGGGGGTGGCTTGCTTCTAGAACCCAAGGAAATTTTTCCCCTTATGGTGGATTTCTAGTCGGTCTTCCATTTCTCTAGTTGCCTCTAGTTTTGAGACTAGAGAAAGGTGTCTTTTATCGAATATTTATGCTCCTACTGATCTTTCAGGTAAGTCAAATCTTTGGGCTCACATCAGATTCATCTGGGCCCTAGACTCGTTTCTCCCATGGATTATGGCTGGTGATTTTAATGTTGTTACTTGCTTCGATGAAAAACGGGGTGGGTTAGCCAGGCTAGACCCTTCTGCAAATCTACTCAGGGAAATGATTGGTTCCTTGAATATCATTGATATGAAGCCAACCAATGGTGTCTTTACATGGAATAATAGGAGATGTGGTGTTAAGGCTATCTCAGAAACGCTTGATAGATTTCTTGTTTCCTGCTATTGGATGAACAATAGGTTGATCACCAGTTTAGAAATTCTTGATTGGAGGGGCTCTGATCACTAGCCTATCAAGCTCTCTGTCACCGCTTATGGAGTCACCAAAAATCCTTCTTTCAAATTTCAGTTGATGTGATTAAGAGATCAGTCTCTGCATGATCTTATGTTGGATTGGTGGTATGAGGGGATGCCTGCCCATGGGATGACCATGTTTACCTTTAGTAAGAGGCTTCAACATGTGAAGTACAGGCTTAAGAGATGGAATAAACAATGTTTTGGGAACCTGCATGCTCAGAAGATGGCTGCTCAGTCCAAGTTGGATAACATCACTCGTCAGATTCGGGACCAAGGGTTGACCTCTAATCTAAGTAAACTTGATTCCTTGTCTCTTAAGGGATTAGAAGAGTGGGAGCTTCGGGAGGAGATCTTCTGGAAGCAGAAATCTCATGTTGATTGGCTTCAGGAGGGGGATAGGAACATCGTGCATTCTTTCATAATTTGGTTAAGGCTCAGAGGCAAGGGAATTCTATCTCCTCTCTTGTGTCACTTGAAGGGGCTCATCTCTCTTCCTGTGCTGATATTTCCAAGGAAGCGGTCAATTATTTTTCAAACCTATTTTCTAGGGAGGATCTTACTGCTAGGGCTGAGGAGAGGGCTATCTTGGATTGTATTCCCCACCTAGTCTCTGCTAAGATGAATGGGGATCTCTTATGTCCTATCTTGTTACCTGAATTGGAGAAACTGGTGTTTAATATGAAAAAAGGTAAGGCTCCTGGCCCAGATGGGTTTCTGATTGAGTTCTTTCAGGAGTTCTGGGAAATAATAAAGTTTGATCTCCTCAAGGTGGTTCGGGAATCACATAGGAATAAACAGATGCTCAAGTCCATGAATTCTACTTTCTTGGCTCTCATACCTAAGAAGGAGGGGGCTAATTGGTTGGTTCAATTCAGGCCTATTGCGTTATGTAATGTTTTTTACAAGATCATCACCAAATTGATTGCTGAGAGACTCAAACCACTCCTCGGTAATTTGATCTCTGCTGAGTAGGGTGGTTTTGTTGAAGGGAGGAAAATTTTGGATGGTGTTGTGATAGCACTGGAAGCTATTCATTCTATGGTAGTTCTTACATAAAATTCTCTTGGCTTTTGGCTTTGATGAGGAGTGGGTGAATTGGGTTCTTGGTTGTGTGACCTCGTCCTCCTTCTCGGTTCTCATTAATGGGGAACCTTTAGATTTTTTTAGTGCTTCTCAGGGACTCCGGAAAGGGGACCCGTTATCTCCTTATTTATTCATTATCATGGCGGAGGGTCTTGGAAGATTTATTAAATCTCAGGTGAGGCAGGGTCTTATCCAGGGTTGGAGCTGGAAAAATTCTCTTCCTTCCTACTCTCATCTTCAATTGGTGGATGATACTGGGTTGATGGGCATGGCTAGAATTAGTGAGGCAGTGAACTTCAGGAGAGCTTTAGACATCTATTTGAAGGCTTTAGGTCAATGTATTAATGATGAAAAATCCTCCATTTATTTCTTTAATACTCCTCAGCTTATTCAGAGCAGGATTGCTAGGATCCTTAGATTTCATATCGGTTCTCTTCCCTTGATGTACCTTGGGATCCCTTTGGCTTTGGGATCTTAGCATAGAGATTACTGGCAAGGGATTTTGGATAAATTCTGGAGTAAGGTTAGTCATTAGACTTACAAATGGTTATATTCTGCTAGGAGAGTGGTTCTTCTAAAGACTATGGTGTAGTCTCTCCCCATTTATAGGTGTTGTGTGCAGGTTCCCCCTTCCACCTTTGTGAGGTAATTTGATGCTCTATCTCAAAAATTTCTTTGGTCAGGCAACCTTCTTTCCTTGAAGTGGAGTTTAGTCAAGTGGGAGTCTACCTGCAGGCTGAAGCATGTTGGGGGCCTTAGTCTTAGGTCTATGGCTCTTGTTGTCACGACCTTGGCTGCCAAGCTGTACTAGAGGTGGTGCAACAATCAGGATCAGGATTGAGCCAAGATTCTTTCCCACAAGTATCTTCCTCGTGCTAATAGCCTTGATGTGTCGCGGCTTGCTTTGCTAGGTAAAGGTTCTTGTATTTGGGATACCCTTAAGAAGGGAGCTCAGCTAATTAAGGAGGGTCTCTTCTGGATCTGTAATAGAGGCTTTGATGCTCTGTTTTGGTAGGAATCTTGGGATGGCCACCCTCCCATCCTTTCTAGCTTCCCTCAGCTTCAACCTCTTTGCCATATTTTTTCTGATGCTGGTTGGATTAAGGTGGAGCATTTTAAAACAGTCAAGCATATTGGTCAGGCGGTGGTGGCTTGCTGGAAGGACTCGCAGGAGTGGCCCATGGGTGGTTCTGATGAGGATCGTGTTGTTCTTACTAGAGGTTTGGAGGGTAGGCTCTGCAGCTCCCTTAATGAGAGGGACGTTTTTGCTTGGAGTCCTAGTTCCAAAGGTAAATTTACTGTTGCTCAAGGCTATGCTATGCTTGTAAGGAACTTACATGGTCCAGCTAAGGTGCACTGGTGGAAGAAGGTTTGGGACAACTTTTCTTGGCCCAAATGCATTTTTTTCTTATGGTTGGTTGCTCAGAAGAAGTGCCTCACTTGGGAAAATCTTCACAAGCGAGGTTTTTAGGGACCTTCTATTTACTTCCTTTGTTCGCACAGTGAGGAATGTACCTCCCACTTGTTCTTTCTTTTCCCTTTTTCTAGAGAGATATGGCATAGATGGTGGGAGGCTTGGCATCATGGTTGTATTCATGCTACCTCCCTAATTGAATTTTGGGAGACTTTGGGAGGCCTCTAGCGAAGACTTCTTTCCTGCAGGTGGCCTGGTCTGTTGGGCCTATTTTCATTCTCTAGAACCTTTGGCTAAAGAGGAACCATAGAGTTTTTTGTGGCTCCAAATTGGGAAGTTTCCAATTGTGGAAGAAGATAATTAGCAGGCTTTAGGAGACTATTTTTGTTAAGTGTGATATGTCTAAAAATACTGATCCTGGTGATCTTGCTATTTTGCTGAATTTGAACCTGGGGGATAGTAGAAGGGGATCCCTTTCCCAAAAAAGACCCCATCATGTCAGGAAATGGGTCTGTCGGGATGGGAGGTGGATGCCTCCCCCAATGGGGGTCCTAAAGATTAATACCGATGGTTCTTCTTGTGGGAACCCTAGTCATGCTGGTGTTGGGGGTATTGGTAGAGGTAATGATGGTGGTGCAGTTTTTTCTTCTCTATTTACAAAGGTCGGCACTCTAATAATCTGATGGAGGCCCTTTCTATTAAGATTGCAGTTGAGCGGGGATGCTCTTTAGGCTGGAGGAGGATCATCTGTGAGTCTGATTCTCAGATTATTGTGGATATGTTGAACAACCAGAGTTTGGATGATGTTAGTTGGAAATTAGCCTCTATGGTCAGACAGATTCTGAGTCTATGCAGTTCCCTGGATTCTGTCTCCTTTTGTCATATCCCTAGAGAATGGAACAAAGTGGCTAATTGTCTGGCAAAGTGGGCCTTTGAGAATGTGGATGGCTGGGATATTAGTGGAAGGGATGAGTTACCTTCTGATTATCTTGGGACCCTGGAGGGGTTATTAGTGGAAGACAGGAATATTTAGTGTTGTTGTTGGTTGTTCTGGTGGTGGTCTTGATCTGGTGGGCCGCTGGCCTTTGCCTTGTACATTGGATTTGATTGAATAAAATTTTTACCCCTTCTTTAAAAAAAATAAAAACTTTGGTGTAGAAATTATTTTATACCTCTACATTTAATTGGAGCATTCTATAACATTTTAAACCCCATGTTATATCGTCTTCATTATTTACAATGTTAATTTTAGGTATGAAATAATTCTATATGTATTTTAGTCTTATAGTTGTTATGCTTAGATGTACATCTATATTTTATGTTTTTGTCTAGGTTAATCAATCAACCGGTTAATTATTATTTAATTATCTTAAGATAAGGCATTGCATTGCAAGACTAACAACCATTTGGATAAAAGAGGAAATTGATCTTTGATATTTTTGTCTAGGTATAATGAATGAATTGATTGAGTATTATTTATCTTTAGATAACGTAATGCATGGGGCGTTATTGAATAAAAAAATATTCTTTAAAAAAGCCATTGTTTATTTGAATATTAGTTATAATGCTCATCACAAATGAATTTTTCAAAAAAGAAACATGTTATGAGTAATATGTACTCAATAATTTTGGGAATAAAACAATTTTTTTGTACTGTACACAAATCATTTATGCAAAATACCCATGTAAAACAACTTGTAGCAAATAATTGTTATTCTAATACCTCTTATACAATTTCTCTATTTGTTTTCAATATTTATTAACAAAGAACATAGCTTGAAAATTGTATCAATATGTTTCATGATAATATTTTTTTCCTAATATGCTTGAAGCTCCCTGAAACAAACTGCCCAGGTTTGTTTATGTAAGGGGTCAAGCTTACTAATTACGTGGGATGGAAGTCTCTTATATCAATGTGCTTCATTATATTCTTTCTTTCTCATCTTTTTCAACTTCCCCACAACAAACTATTCTTCATGATATTCCTTTTCTCAGTTCCCCATAGTTGTTTTACAATTTCCCTATTTTGTCTATAATATTTAGTGGGGAATAATGTAGCTTGAATTTTGAATTGGAAAATCAGTTGTGATTCTTAAGTGTTTTCCTAATAGCTCTTTTCCAATTTTGTTTTTTGTCTTGTACCAATATGTTTTATGATATTCTTTTTTTTCTCAATTGTTTGAACCTCTCCATAACAAAATGTTCTTCATGATCTTTTTTTTTCCAATTCCCCATACAAAACTGTTTATTATCATAGTTTTTCTGTTCTATTCTCCATATTTTAAAGTTCTATTTAATGTGGGTTTTTCAATATTTGTCATTTTCCTATGATTGTTAATTGTTTTCCTAATAGATATTTTGTAGAGAAAATAGGAAAATTGTAAAACAACTATTAGAAAAACACTTAAGAATCATACGTAAATCACAGATGATTGAAAACCCACACCAAACATATTCATACAAGAGCAATTGCACATTAACATAGGAGCAATTGATTTTTTACCCTTTCTTTATTGTTTTAGTTATCTCTGTGAATCTTTTGTTTATTATTTGTGGTTATTTGTGTGTATCTTTGGTGTTGCATCCATTACCATAGGAGCAATTGTAGTTCAATGAGTAGCAATAACCTGTACAAAATGCCTATAACGCCACACACCCAATCAAAAATTTGAGCTACATTGCCTGGAACTAAATATTCTAGAAAAATAGAGAAATTGTAAAAGAGCTATTACAAGACAAATCCTATTCATGGCTTGGCTGACAGAGAATCCCATCGGAAACTTCAAACAAATAAATTGAATGGATAAAAGAGATATTACATAGAATAACATTTAACACCCACCAAACTAATTTTATCTCCAACATGTTTATGCTTTCATACTAACCCTTTGAATATATGTATATATGCAATCACTCCTATCTTAATATGCAATTGGTCCTATCTTAATGGGTGTAACGACAAAGATGCATAGAGATAACTAAAACAATAAATGGAGGGTGATAAAATCACTAACCCTAACCATCTTTTTTACCAAAGAAACAAGATTTAACTACAATTGCTCCGATGGTGACAAGTATAAGGCCATATATCTATGTAATTACGCCTATGTTAATCTGCAATTGGTCCTATGTTAATGGTTGTAATGGAAAACATGCACGGAGATAACCAAAACAACAAATGCAGGGAGATAAAATTACTAACCCTAACTATATTTTTTGACCAAAGAAAGGCCAAAGATGCATAGAGATAACAACAAACAATAAACGAGGGACAAAAAAATTACTAACCCTTACCATATTTTTAAACGAAAGAAAGAAGATTTAAGTGTACAAAACCATAATGCTAAACATGCATGTAAAACAGCTTACAGATTCTGGGCAACAACAGTTTTAACATAAACAATAAATAAATCATTTATGCAAAACACCCATGTAAAAAGACTTACAGATTGCACAGAACAACAATTTTAAAACCCTCCAATCTCCTATAAAATGGAGCCGAAGCCGTCGATTTTCACAATAGTCTCCTATCAAATGAACCACATAACCAAATTCGGTGATTTTTAGAATAGTCTCCAGCACTATCAAACCAACACCATAATGGCTTTTTCGACAACACAACTTAATCAATATATTTTCTCCCACATTTCAAACTTTACTTTCCCACATTGCAACACCCATGTAAAACGACTTACAGATTCCAAATAATAACAGTTTTAACATAAACAATCAATAAATCATTCATGCAAAACACCCATGTAAAACGACTTACAGATTGTGGAGAACAATAGTTTTAAAACCCTTCAATCTGCTATGAAACCAACACCGCAATGATTGTTTCGACAATACAACTTAAACAAAGTATACTTTCCCACACTGCAACACTCAATATTGCATTTATTTCATCCATCTGCATTTACTCCGTCCGCCCCCATTGTACGACAACGACAGAATGAAAAAATATTCCCACGAGCAAACACTTACGGTTAAGCTTCCACATATCGAGGACACCAACTCCACCACCAAAAACCCACATAAAACCCAAGCTCCACGTTGCAACAAAAAAAACCCAATCTAGTTGCTGCTGGCCGACACATCTCCAGCACCGGCAAATCCAATTCACAGCTGGGCTGACGAAATTCCTGACGAAAACTTCAAAGAAAATAACCTATCAGCTAAATATTTTGTTAAAGCGGCCTAAAGGCTGAAAATAAATTTTACTTCCTATAAGATCAATTTAAAAACCAGCTTATGCACGTTTGGGGAGAAAACATTTTTTACTCAATTGAACGACAAAAACTGGTATCTGATCTGCAAATTGCAGGGGATTTCAATTACAAATTTTGATTAAACTTCTAAATTGGTCGGCCACATGATGTTTAGTTATGATGCTTTTAGGAGTTGAAACCAGGGGAAAGGCATACCATCAGATTAGAAGGTATGGCACATGGAAAGCGTGGGACACCAAGGCAAGCAAGCAGTGACGGGGGACAAGAGATATTCATATGATACTCATTTTGAGAAATTAGATGCTCCTGGCCGGGATTCTCTCTCTCTGTCTACCTGCTGCGCCCAGTCATAGTGAGTTGTATAAATCATGTTAATCGAAAGGCATTAAGACCAATCCAGCAACAACAATATCCCAATCAGCATCACCAGAGGAAGCAATACACAATAGAATGAGCATGAGCATTGCAATACCTTCTCTCTCTCGTCTCTCCTCTCTTGGGGTGGCCATGGCCCTACACTCTGCTCGCAAGCATCACCATAATCGCTCAAAGAGCATGCCTTTCACGCTAAAGGGGCGCCCAATTCTCACAGACGAGGTGGAAAGATTGGAGGAGTCTTGTTCTTCTTCCTCGTGTTTTGGATCAGATTGGCTTGGCCAAGCATTGGAGGTGTTGGTGAAATGCTATTCCAATTTGTCAAACATAAAGATAGACACGGAAGGCATGGGGAGCAAATGGATGAGCGCACATCTGGATGACATACTCCATTTGCTTGAAGTGTGCAATTTGTTGAGGGACAGCATTGCAGAAATCAGAAAGCAGCACACATGTGTGCAGGTAGCCATTCGCGGCCTTGGCCATGCTCTCACTCCCTCCGCCCACGCCCTTGAAAGGGCACGCATCGCCATTGCCACATGGCTGAGGAAGAAGAACGACACACATTCCCAGCTGGATAAATGCATGTCCATTTTGAGGCGAATGGCAGAGAAGCTCAACGTTGAGGATAAAGCAGGAGTAGCACAAGCTGCCATCAACATCAACCATGCCAAGGTCATCACCATCATGGTCTGCTCTTCCCTTGTCACTGCTCTTTCCTTCAAGACATCCCACATGAGGATGCCGTCTCCTCCTCTTCCTACCCATTTCACTTGTCTGCAACACAAGATAAAGGAGGCATTTGAGATGAGAAAGAGATCGTCATCATCATCAAGGTTCTTGCACGAGTTAGAAGCTGCAGATATTGCACTGGGAAATCTTAATAATCTTCTTAACTCCAAGTCCAAATTGCAGCTCCCGCTTCATGTCTCTCCCTCCACCTTGGCACTCCATGACTTGGAGACTGCTCTTCCCCTCCTTGAACACCAAATCAACCAGCTATTCAAGTTTATCATCTCTGCAAGAGTTGCACTCTTGAATACACTTTCTTCTCAGTGACCAGCCACTTACTCCCAAGGAATTATTAATGAGGCTGCCAAATCGGCCTTTTAAACGGTTTGGGGTCTCCAAAATACGTGTATCATATATGTGTATTAATACTGTTACCAGGATCAAGGTTGAATTGATCTACTTCAATACAGAAAAATAGAACATTCGTCGCAATTTTCATGTGATTGTAGTTGATAATTATTACTGGTTTCTTTACAGCTACACAAATTTACTGTTCCATTTTATTTTTTAATACATACAAGTGTTTTTTTATGGGTGTATATCCTGTGTTGCTGCTTAATAAATAATGCTGAGTGAAGCACATACCTGCGCAAATTCTAGAAGTAATGTCGCTTGAAACTATGTGGATGTATATGTGTGAAAATCTTCTGAATACTTCGGTCTAGTTCATTATTTTACTGTGTGCTTTTGCGTATGGATTAAGGTTTCTTCAACTCTCCCTTAGTTCTCCCTTAGTATCGCCCTCTGCCAGACCCAAAGATTTGTTTTCTATGATCACTGTTGCATTTGGCAGCCGGGATGGTGTTTAGAGGTTTGTTATGAAGGTTTTGATGAAGTGCGTCTTTGGAACATGATTATTTTGTGCATTGATGATGTAAAATCTATGTATAATTGGTATGAAAATTTTAGTATGGGTCATATTCCTTCATTTTTTTGTGCTTTTGATTCAAGAAATTTTAAAAATTATTTGGCCGAGCAATATTTCATCTCGATCACCTCACATGAGGATGGATGTAGTAGCATATGCATGTGAATGTATCTTATATTAAGCTCTATTTTGATTTCCTTTGGGTAATATCCCAACGAGTGTATCATGTGGGTGACCATTGATGTTAATAGGATGATTATGGAGGTTTTCTACATTGAAATTGTAAATAATGGTCTTAAAATAGTGATTTTATGACATTGGTTGATAATATACCATTTTCTAACTAGCTAATTTACAACAATGATTTTAATATGGTAGACTCTCTCAAGGATAAAATTGGTATATTATCGATGAGATGGTGCACTAGATAAATATAAACTTAGTCTAATATTTAAAATCATCGGGGACTTGTGGACATGTGTTTTTAGTGGAATGTTGCCAAATCAAATCCTTAGTATATGTGCTCAAGGTTAAAATTGGTATATTATTGATGAGATGGTGCACTAGATAAATATAAATTTAGTCTAATATTTAAAATCATTGGGGACTTGTGGACGTGGTTTTAGTGGAATGTTGTCAAATCAAGTCCTTAGTATATGTGCTCCAATTTGTAGGTCATCAAGATAGAGTGTTTGAACATCTCAATTCTGTTATGTCTTTTGTGCATCACAAGTTCCATGTCACCATTCAAATGATAGAATTATGAAATTGCATCTAGAGATCATCCATAATTGTAATCACTAATATTCATGTACCTATCAATAATAAGTAATAATTGGATCAATTTTATAAGTTAATGGACTATTTTGAAGATATGTTTAATGTTCCATCTAGTAATACCATATGAATATTAATCTATGCTATGATCTTTAAAGTTCTTCATATTTTTTAAGTAGTGGCAGTCCTTAGTAGGTTTATGTCTAAACTCGGTAGAGAGCATTGGAATTTATGTAAACAAAATTAAATATTTATGAGGAACTTCAATTATCATATTTTCTATTCTAGGACTTGTTACCCAATTTTCACCTACGGCCTCAATTAGGTAGGGTAACCTATGTTTTTGAGGGTTCATGAAGGCCAACTGAAGGAACATTTGCATCAAGGTTACATACCTTCTAACTTGTTTGCTTCTTGTGCAGCTCCAGGGGAAATTATGTTTCAGAATTCGGCACACGGATTAAATGTGGCTCCCACAAGGGTTGAGCCCAGCGTGCAGATGTTCATTTTTATTGGGGGGTCCTCCCTTTTGTTTTTGCTTTGTTTTCCCCCTTTCCCTTTTGTTTTTGCCATGTTTTCCCCCTTTCCCTTTTGTTTTCCTTGTGCCCTTTTTCTTTTTGTTCTATCAGAGGTGGAGTCGGACCAAAACCAAACATTGGAACTTTCCAAAAGTTCCAATTTCCATTTTCATTCTGGTTCAGGTTCCAGTTCCGCCTTGTGTGCATCTCGTTTTCTTCTTCGACCTTGCGTTTGACCGGGGGGTGGTTTTTTCCCTTTGTTTCTCTCTCCTTTCCTTTTCTCCATTTTTGTTGTGTTTTGGCGGACTCGGTATCAGAACTGAAACCAAACTTGGAACTTTTCCAAAAGTTTTAGGTCCTTATTTGGTTTCGGTTCCAGTTCTGTCGGGCTTGTTCCTTTGTCTTACCTTTGTTCTCTTTTCTGTGGTTGGGGGGTGTTTCCTCCCCTTCTTTTCTTCCTTTTCCGTCCCTTTTTCGTCGTTGTTGCATGTTGTCGGAGGCAAGTTCGGGACGGAATCCTAAATTGAAACTTGATGAAAGTTTCAATGTCGAATTTTTTTCTGACCCCGCCCCCGCTGTGTTCCGCCCGAGATCGATTTTTGTCCCGATCCCAGTTATGTTTTGGCATCCTTTGGCCTTTGTTTTTGTGTGCCTTGGGTTTTCTTTTCCTTAGGAACTTTTCTTCATTTTATCAGACTTAGGATTAGAACTGAAACCGAACTTGGAACTTTTCCAAAAGTTCCAGTTCTTGTTTCTATTCCGATTCCGATCCCAGTTCCGCCCTTCTTTTCTTTGCTTTTTCGCTGCCGGTGGTCGGGCGATGTCTCCTCCTCTTTGTTCTTCCTTATATTTTTCTTTCTTCCTTCGTGCCTTTGTTTTGCTGAGGGCGGGATCGGAATGAAATCCGAACTTGGAACTTTTCCAAAAGTTTCAGGTCCTTATTTGGTTCTGGTTTTGGTTCCATCTTGGCTTGCCCTCACCAGTTTGGAAGGTCTCAGCAAAAAAGAGTGTCTTCACCAAGAAATGAAGACCTCGCTATGAGGTTGTTCCGTCGCTATGATTTCTCCCTAACTTGTAAAAGTCTCCCCGACAATGAGATGAGTTCGCTGAAGAATTTTGCCTTCGCCATGAGGTCTTTCCCACCCGATATGTCTCTGACAATAGTCTGGGCAATGACGAAGGCGAGGTCGGTATGACTTTTGCATTTGATATAGGGTCTCGCCAACTGTCGTGTGTCATGTTGATAGCTGCTATGAGGTGTACTCGCATCGGGGAGACACAATTAGTGTCTCACCGACATGCGATTCAGAGGAAGCAACCTTTGACCATCGAGCATATGCGCGACATGGGTAAGCTCGGTGAAGTAATGGCGCTTTGATCTAGCAGGTAAATCTGATGTTGCTCCTCGAAGATGGTCGACTTGAAGAAAGATCTGGGTGAGGAGGCCAAAGAAGAAGAAACCGTGAGTCACAGTGACAGCTGGGGCATTGGCTGGAAAAGGTGGAGCGACATTAATGACCTTGCTGTAGAGCATTCAAAGCGGCTCTGACAAAGTCTTAATGGCAGATTTGAAGGCTGCGAGTTAATGATGACGGCTGTAAAAGATCTAAAGACATCCCTAGAATGATCTCTCACCAACATGGAGGAGGGATGTGCATTTAATGCCTCATTGACTTCATTCCAAAGCGCTTCTAGGGCCGACGTGTCCAGGCGCTGACTCATTTTTGTAGAAACCTTAGGGCAGGGGTCGACACTCTTTAGCTGTATATATGGCATTTTTGCCTTTTTTGTAAGGCAGTTCTTGGTTAGGAGATTGTTGAAAGAGCATTATTCAGACTTTGTAACTCATTTTCATGAATAATATAGATCTGTAACACAGAGACTCCTTATTTTCTCGATAGAAAGTCATTTCCTTCACAGATTTTCTTTGTTGTTTTAGTGACTGGTTGTGAGTTGCGTGACAAAATTCTGTGTGATCCTTTATTTTATCAGATTCCTTTAGTACTAGATGCAAATAATATTATGTCATAAAGCTGGTTTATGTTAGTGATCTCTTTCTATTGCGCATATATCTATGAAAACATCTTTGTTTTTCCTTATATTAAGCATTAGAACAGTCAAAAACTTACATAGACTCATTTTTTATAAACATAAATCTCTGTATTGTGAGATTGTTTAGCTCTATTGATATTTTCTATGAGTTTTATGCAGTATTGTTATAGTTTTATATTTGGTGTATCACTTGTTATTGATAGGTTTTAAATTCAAGTATATCTTTCTTACTCTTTTCATTACCATTCTTCAGTTTTTCTCAAAATCTTTCAAGGGGAACCAACCCATAATCTGGAGGTCCACTTTATTCCCAGGTCACCCACAACCTCGAAGTGTTCCCATGTGTCAATAGGTTGCTACAGTTGATAGCTTAGCAAGGGTGCAAACTTTATTTAACAACATTTTTGGCACGCCCGGTGGGACTAAGAACTGTTTTCAGTCTTAAACCAAAATCATCATACTATTGTTTGGTATGTGCAGTAGAAATTGCAATCTTAAGAGATGAATTTTAGCATACTTGGTGACTCTGACCTCAGATTCAGCAAATCCAGTGCATTACTGCTCATGAGAAGAGTGTAGACTAGGAGTAATTCATTTGTTTTTTAGTATTTACAGTTGTCCTCGCCTAGAAGAAGGGGTAGGGAAGTTCAAAAGGTTCAAAAGATGGTGGTTTATTTAAGAAGTTCCAAGTCAAATCTTGCTATGAGAATCCATACTGGTGGTTCCAGTTATTATTGCTAAGAGTATCCCAGTTACAATGATTCCAGTAGTGAGAAATCAGCCATTTGTTGATTTTAACCAAGGCAACCCACTGAATCTGACTCAGCATGATGAAATTCTTGTCACTGCCTTCAAAGGTCTGCCATATTTTTATGGGGAGGATCATACTACCCCAACAAAGCATATAAAAGATGTTTCCAACCTGTGTGTCGTTCACCATGTGATTGAAGAAAATGTTGCACTCAGACTGTTGGCAGTGTCCTTTAAAGAAAAAGCCTTACAATGGTTCAGAGGCCTTCCTATCAACTCCATAGCAACATGGGATGAGTTAGGCAGCCAGTTGTGCAAATTTTTTGAAGATAAATCAGACCACTTGTCATTGGTGGAGTAGTTGTCTACAATCAAAAGAGCTCCACATGAAGTTATGTCAGATTTCAATCACCGTTTCCAAAGAACGTGGGATAGAATCTCACAAGCGGTAAGACCTATTGCTAATCATGCCTTTTTATACTATTTAAGAGCTTTAAATAGTGATATTTATGTAATGATTCAATCGATGGGAGGTGATACACTTCCTGCAGCATATGGTGTAGTTGTTAGAGCTGAAAACAACCTCATACAGGCTGGTAAAATTTCCCCAAGACCATCTATGCCAATATTTCCCACTTTTCAGCCTCCAACCCCTATGCAGTTACCTTCTTTGGCTATTATTCCAAGTGCACCAGCATTTCCAACACCTGATACCCAGCCTAACGGCCAAGTACATGCACTTCTAACTCAGTCTAGTGAGCTACAAGAAATTAAAGGCCTTCTAACGACCTTTGGCAATGAGATGGCTAATCTCAAAAAATAGCAAAATCAAGGTTTTAAGCCTTATTAGCCCTCATTTCAATCTAATTACCAGCAAAGTCAAACCAACAAACCATCTTATCAGCCTTATAATCAAGGCCAAAGATCTATTTCTAACCCAAGGCCATATCAAGCTTATGATTCTAATGCTGCAAGCACTTCCAAAGAACTTACACCTGTCCAGAACAACCTAGTCTAGGATTATGAATGGTGATTTCCATGTAGTCAAACCCATAATCAGAGTACCTATGTAAATGGGTTGCTTAACCAAGCCTTGATGATTTAGAATAGTAATGTGCCTATAACAACTGAAGTATAGTAGCAAGAGAAACACACACATGAGTATACATTCCTAAACTGGCAAGGGGAAGAATTTTGTGGAGTGGTCCATGTTAATTCTTCAATTGCAGACAATACACACAGTAAGAAGAGGGCAATAGATGAGGGACGTCAACTTAATACAGTTCAGACTCAATCAAAACAAGGGTTGAACCAACATCAGAATGCTCCTGGATCATCAAAAGCTGACTAGATCCGAATGCTACCAAGGGGCCAGCCTTTGGTAATCAACCAACGGGTCTGATTTATCAGCCCAGGCACCTTCAGTTAAAGGTAATGTTATTCCCCCTAAAAGTTAGGTTAAACCTGCTACATCTTTCAATATACTTGAGAATATGAAGAAAATTAATGTACCCATGTCAATATGGGATTCTCTGAGTATTTTGGGTCAAAAGGACCTGCTTCAATCTACCTTATCAGGTTTAAGTGTCTCAAATGAGCCTAGTGTATAAAAGGAGAATGTTGCGTTGGCTAACACTAGGGTTGGTAATAACGAACAGCAAGCTACTAAGGCCAAGCCGCCTCCTTTTTATTTGTCATTAATTATAGGAGATCATCTAGTTCATAATTGTATGATTGACTCAGGGGCTAGTAGTTCAGTTATGCCCAAACAAATTGTTGATAAATTGGGAATTGAATATGAGCCATTAGAAAAGGGGGTAGTGCAATTGGATGGTACTGTTGTGAACACAGTAGGGGTCATTAAAAATTTGAGCTTAACTCTACATGTTTGTCCCAATTTTTCAATACCACAGGATATATACATTATTGATTGCCCCCGTACTTTTCCCTTTATTTATCTAGGGATTTTACGGCCAAGATAGGTGGTTACCTATCCTTTGATTGGTCTCACATGCTATTCAGAACTAGATATGGCACTAGAGCCACTATTAAATCAAAACCCATAGCCAAGGTTCATGTTGAACCTTACAATATGTCTTCTATCAATGCCAACTTGTTTACAAGTGAACAAGTGGAGCAGCTTGTTGTTCAAGATGTTGAGATTCAAATAGAAAGAACATCAGATATTCTTCCTAAAGAGTGGGCACCTCAAGCTCATGAAGTGGGCACGTAGGTAAGCAGTTGGAAGAGGCTGACATCGGTGTTGATATGATGCATGAAACTAACTCTTTTGTGCCTAAGATTGAAAAGAACAAGGAACAACATAGTGAGCGGCATGAAAATGATCTATGGGAGCTGTATTTTGATGGCTCAAGGAGTAGAGTAGGTACTGGCGGTGGATGTATGCTGGTATCACCAGAAGGTCAGAAGTACTATCAAGCTTTCATATTGTATTTTAGTTGTTCTAATAATTCTGCTGAATATGAAGCTCTAGTCCAGGGCTTGGAGTGGGCGAGACAAAGAAGTATCAGCTGTCTAAAAGTTTATGGTGACAGTGAGTTGGTTGTCAATCAAGTGAGAAAGCTTAATGTTGCAAAAAATGATGTACTCAGGTCTTACAGGAATAGGGTATGGGACCTCTTAGAGGGATTTGAGGCATTTAATCTGATTTCTATTCCTAGAGCTTAGAATAAACATGCTAATAGATTAGTTATTGTAGGAGTTGAACATGATATTCCAAAGGAAATTTGTAGTGATAAAACTAATCAGCATATCAAGATCATAGTTAGGCCTGCTGTGCCTGATAATAATATACACTGGAAAGTCTTTGATAGTGACCAGTAGATTGTCAGCTTTTTAAGAGAAGAAGCTGAGTTCTCACATGCCAATCAAGAAAAGCTACAACACCAGTACAGTGACCAGATTATTCAACTAAAAAACAAGTTGCCAAAAGGCTTGGTCACCCTAGAATCTATTTTTAATACTGATGATGAAGCTAGAAAGCCCAAGGGGAGTATTCAAGTTCACCAA
Organism: Sequoia sempervirens; assembly: GCA_007258455.2. Lineage (NCBI taxonomy): Eukaryota > Viridiplantae > Streptophyta > Pinopsida > Cupressales > Cupressaceae > Sequoia > Sequoia sempervirens. The sequence continues at coordinate 23,935 of VDFB02151511.1, forward strand.
GATCACTATGAAGAAGTTGAAGTTTTCAAAGAAAAGCTTCTTATGTTAGGCAAGGTATGTACGTTTGAAGAGAGGCATGTATTTATTCAACTTTGTCAAGAATTTAATGATATCTTTACCTGGCAATATAGTGATTTAAAGGGGTTTAATCCCCAATTTGCTCAACATACCATTGAACTTGAGCCTAATGTCAAGCCTGTTAGGCAAAAACAGAGGCCCTTGAATCCTAAGTTAGAACCTTTGATGAAAAAAGAGCTAGATAAGTTGATTGAAAGCAGCATTATTTTCCCCATTAAGCATACCTCATGGGTTTCAAACCTAGTACCAGTAAGAAATAAAAATGGTGAAATAAGACTGTGTAGATTTTCATGATTTAAATAGGGACTCCTTAAAAGACCGTCATCCTCTGCCTTCTATGGAGCAGATACTTCAGGTAGTTTCAGGGTCTGAAAGGTTTTCTTTATTAGATGGATATTCTCGTTACAACCAGATATTGGTAAAAAAGGAAGATCAGTACAAAACAGCCTTCACCACAAAATGGGGAACTATGGCCTATTTGAAAATGCCCTTTGGTTTATCTAATGTTGGGGAAACCTTTCAAAAATCCATGGATATGGCCTTTCAAGGTTTAATGTACAAGATAGTCTTAGTCTATCTTGATGATATCACTATTTTTTCTAAGGAGGCTAAGGACCATCTGAGTCATTTGAGGCAGATTTTTGAAAAATGCAGGGAATTTGGGATATCACTTAACCCCAAAAAGTGTGTGTTTGTTGTTCATGAAGGAAGATTGCTTAGTTATGTGGTATCTAAACAGGGTATTACTATTGACCCTGAAAGAATAAGTGCTATCTTAACTCTTCCTTTACCAACGTACAAGAAAAGTCTGTAGAGTTTTATTGGTAGGATTAACTTTGTTAGGAGGTTTATCCCTGACATTGCTGATTTATTAAGTCCCCTAACTCATATGTTGAGAAAGAATATACCTTTCAGCTAGAATAAGGACGGGAAAAGAAGTTTTGAGCTTATAAAAGAGGCATTGGAAATCGCACCTACACTTCTAAATACTGACTTTTCTAAAGATTTCATTTTATATGCCTATGGAAATATTGATTCGCTTTCAGCCATACTTGTATAGCAAAATGATGAAGGATCTGAACAGCCCGTGGCGTTCTTCAGTCAGGGACTCAAAGATTACGAGCTCAAGTATACTTTTGTAGAGAGACATGTTCTTGCTTTCATAAGAAGCTTAAAGAAGTTTAGGCACATGCTTTCCAATAACAAGATTATACTGATGGTTGCTCATCCAAGTGTGAAAGAGTTTTTATTAAACAAATATTTGAGTGATAGAAGAGTCGGTTGGGTCACTAAGGTGATGGAGTATGACCTTGAAATAAAGGTTACCAAACTAATAAGAGGAAGAGATCTCTGTGAATAGCTTACTGAGGACAGCAGTAGCAGTGTAAAGGAGGAGGAAAGTTTTGTTTTAGCACTCCAAGATGGACAACAAACTGTTATACCTGCTCCTATTGGTTGGATTTCAAAAATGACACATTTTTTATTGATTGGTGAGTGCCCTCCTGATCTAACTAGATCCAGAAGGAGGTATTATTGACTGCAATCCATACCTTATGTTCTTTTACATGGTTTGTTGTTTAGAAGAGACTTCCATGGTGTCCTGTTAGGATGTATTGGAGTCGATCAGGTTAATAGAATATTATATGAATTCCATCAAGGGTCAGCTGGCGGACACTTTTGTCCGAGAGCCACAACTCTTAAAATAATGAAAGGAGGCTATTATTGGCCTACCTTATTCAAATACGCTCATGCATGGGAAAGAGGGTGCAAAGAGTGTGTTGTTTTTGCTAGAAAAGAGAAGCTAGCAGCCCTCCTGCTACAACCGGTTCAAGTTGATTAGCCCTTCATGAAATGGGGTTTGGATTTCATTGGGGTTATAAACCCGCCATCAAGTGCAGGCCACAAATGGATACTCACAGCCACTGATTATTTTTCAAAATGGACTGAAGTTGTGGCACTCAAAGAAGCTAATGAATCTATTGTCTTGAATTTATATGAAGAGCTAGTTACCAAATTTGGTATCCTAGATTATATTGTGTCAAACAATGCCCTTGCTTTTGTGAGTGTTAAAATTTCTGATTGGGCTGTCAAAAATGGTATATATCTGAGTACATCCTCTAATTATTATCTGCAGGGCAATGGACAAGCTGAGTCCACTAACAAGAATCTCTTGAGGATCATTAAGAGAACTATGGAGGACAATCAAAAGGCCTGGCACACCAAGCTGAAATCAACCTTGTGGGCTGATAGGATTACGTCAAAAAGGTCTACAGGACTTTCTCCATACATGTTAGTGTATGGAAAAGAGGCAAGACTGCCCATTTTAGTTGAACTCCCAGCCCTCGATCTGGTAAACTAGCTTGATATGATTGAGGAGGAGCCTATGACGGTAAGGTTAGCTCAATTAATTGAGCTTGAAGAACTTAGAGTTGAAGCAGTGAAAAGGACTGAGCAATATCAGGCTCAGATAAAAAGGTCATTCGATAAAAAGGCATCTCCCCAAGTATTTCAAGAAGGTGACATAGTGCTAAAGTGGGATGAATTAAAAAGCAAGCCTGGAAGCACTCCAAATTTGGTGCACTTTGGACTGGGTCGTATATCATTGTTGAGGAGAAACAGCATAATGCTTTCCAGCTATCTAGGTTGGATGGTGTAGTGGAACCAATCCCAGTGAATGGGATTCACCTCAAACATTGCTTCTGAGGTATGGACCTAAATTTGTACATAGCTATTAAAATTCTAGATAATAGGTACAATTTTCATTCCCTAAGTGCTTTCCTAGCACGGTAAATAGTTTCACCTCAGTTTTTTCTTGTTTTCATTAAGTTTTTGGCAACCTGTTATGTTCTACGAGTCTCAAGTGAGTTACAGCCATGCACAAGGCTACTCTAAGTTTGTTTCTGAGTTTTCCCAATGACTTCATGCCCAATGGATTGGCCTAGGCTACTGGTCTGCATGTTTAGCAGGCAAACATCTAGCTAAGGTCGCCATAAATTTCACCTACAAGCTCAATCAGGCAGGGTGACCTATGTTTTCGAGGGTTCATGAAGGCCAACTGAAGGAACATTTGCATCAAGGTTACATAACTTCTAACTTGTTTGCTTCTTGTGCAGCTCCAGGGGAAATTATGTTTCAGAATTTGGCACGTGGATTAAATGTGGCTCCCACAAGGGTTGAGCCCAGCGTGCAGATGTTCATTTTTATTGGGGGGTCCTCCCTTTTATTTTTTCCTTGTTTTCCCCCTTTCCCTTTTGTTTTCCTTGTGCCCTTTTTCTTTTTTTTCTGTCAGAGGCGAAGTCAAACCAAAACCAAACATTGGAACTTTCCAAAAGTTCTAGTTTCCATTTTCATTCTGATTCTAATTCTGGTTCTGCCTTGTGTGTGTCTCATTTTCTTCGTCGACCTTGCATTTGACCGGGGGTGGTTTTTTCCCTTTGTTTCTCTCTCCTTGCCTTTTCTCCATTTTTGTTGTGTTTTGGCGGACTCAGGATTGGAATTGAAGCCAAACTTGGAACTTTTCCAAAAGTTTTAGGTCCTTATTTGGTTCCGGTTCTGGTTCCACCTAGCTTGTTCACTTGTCTTACCTTTGTTCTCTTTTTTGTGGTCAGGGGTTGTTTCCTCCCCTTCTTTTCTTCCTTTTCTGTCCCTTTTTTGTCATCGTTGCATGTTGTTGGAGGCAGGTTCAGGATGGAATCCTAACTTGAAACTTGATGAAAGTTTTAGTGTCAGATTTGTTTCCGACCCTGCCCCCGCTGTGTTCCACCCGGGATCAATTTTCTTCCCAATCCTGGTTATGTTTTGGCATCCTTTGGCCTTTGTTTTTTTGTTCCTTGGGTTTTCTTTTCCTTAGGCACTTTTCTTTCTTTTATTGGACTCAGGATCGGAACTAAAACTGAACTTAGAACTTTTCCAAAAGTTCCAGTTCCTATTTTTGTTTCTGTTCTGATCCTAGTTCTACCTTTCTTTTTCTTTGCTTTTTCCCTGCCGGTGGTCGGGAAATGTGTCCTCCTTTTTCTTCCTTACGTTTTTCTTTCTTCCTTTGTGCCTTTGTTTTTCCGGGGGCGGGATCGGAACGAAATCCGAACTTGGAACTTTTCCAAAAGTTTCAGGTCCTTATTTGGTTCTGGTTCCTGTTCCGCCAGCTATTTGGTTTTCCCTGTTCCGACCCCGATCCCAGTTCCGGTTCCATCTTGGCCTCGCCCCCGCCAGTTTGGAAGGTCAGCAAAAAAGAGTGCCTTCTCCAAGAAATCAAGACCTCACTATGAGGTTGTGTCGTCGCTATGATGTATCCCTGACTTGTAAAAGTCTCCCCGATAATGAGATGAGTTCGCCGAAGGATTTTTCCTTCACCATGAGGTCTTGCGGACCCGATATGTCTCTGACAATAGTCTAGGTGATGATGAGGGTGAGGTTAGTATGACTTTTGCATTTGATATAGGGTCTCGCCGACTGTCATGTGTCATGTCGATAGCTGCTATGAGGTGTACTCGCATCAGGGAGACACAATTAGTGTCTCACCAACATGTGATTATGAGGAAGCGACCTTTGACCGTCAAGCATATGCGCGACATGGGTCAGCTCGGTGAAGTAATGGCATTTTGATCTAGCAGGTAAATTTGATGTTGCTCCTCGAAGATGGTCGACTTGAAGAAATATTTGGGTGAGAAGGAGGCTGAAGAAGAAGAAACCGTGAGTCACAGTGACAGCTGGGGCATCAGCTAGAAAAGGTGAAGCGGCTTTAATGACCTTGCCGCAGAGCATTCAAAGCGTCTCTGACAAAGTCTTAATGGCGAATTCGAAGGCTGCGAGTTAATGACGAAGGCTATAAAAGATCTAAAGACATCCATAGAACGATCTCTCACCAACATAGAGGAGGGATGTGCATTTAATGCCTCATTGACTTCATTCCAAAGCGCTTCTAGGGCTGACGTGTCTAGGCGCTGACTCATTTTTGTAGATACCCTAGGGCAGGGGACGACACTCTTTAGCTATATATATGGAATTTTTGCCTTTTTTGTAAGGCAGTTCTTGGTTAGGAGATTGTTGAAAGAGCATTATTCAGACTTTGTAACTCATTTTCATGAATAATATAGATCTGTAACACAGAGACTCCTTATTTTATCGATAGAAATTCATTTCCTTCATAGATTTTCTTTGTTGTTTTAGTGACTGGTTGTGAGTTGCATGATAAAATTCTGTGTGATCCTTTATTTTATTAGATTCCTTCAATACTGGATGCAAAGAATATTATGTCATAAAGTTGTTTTATGTTAATAATCTCTTTCTATTGCGCATATATCTGTGAAAACATCTTTGTTTTTCCTTATATTAAGCATTAGAACAGTCAGAACCTTACATAGACTCATTTTTTATAAACATAAATCTCTGTATTGTGAGATTGTTTAGCTCTATTGATATTTTGTGTGAGTTTTATGTAGTATTGTCATAGTTTTATCTTTGGTGTATCACCTGTTAGTGATAGGTTTTAAATTCAAGTATATCCTTCTTACTCTTTTCCTTACCATTATTTCATTTTTCTCAAGATCTCTCAAGGGGAACCAACCCATAATCTAGAGGTCCAGTTCATTCCCAGGTCACCCACAACCTCGAAGTGTTCCCATGTGTCAATAGGTTGCTACAGTTGATAGCTTAGCAAGGGCGAAAACTTTATTTGACAATAGGACTAATGATGGCACAAGAGATTTTCTTGATGTACAATTCTTTGTTGATTTAGATTGACTTAGTGATTTGGATTTCAAGAGTTTCATACGTGGTTGTGTGCGTATTTTATTTTGAGGACCTATTAGTTGGATGAATACATGACAAACTATTATTGTATTCTCCATTATATAAGCATAGTACATGGTTATGGAATATTACTATAAGGAGGTAGTGTCGTTATAGAGATTAAGATTGAGTTCATGACTTTGATTTCATGCAAGTCAAGATTGGATGTGACAACTAGCGTCTTATATTTAGAAAAGAATTTATTTTACCATGATTATAAGAAGCATATGGATGTTCAATATCACTTAATCCATGTGATGATTGAGAGTGGTTAGGTCATGATACAAAATGTTTACACTTTGGTTAATGTTGTAGATTCTCTCACTAATCCAATGAGCATGGGGAAATTTAGTTTGTGTAGAGAGGTCATGGGCCTTGCCTCCTCTACCAATTGATTTATATTTGATGTTCCCTTTATGTCATTCAATGTAAATGTCAAGTGGGGAATTTTAAGATAAGGACCTTCTCTTTTACCTTACACTAGTAAGTCTTGATTAATTGTATTTACATATTTTGATAATAAACCATGTTTGATCTCCAAACATGTTGGAACTGGAAAAATAGATGACCATATATGGGTAGGGAAGGAAAATTTATAATGGTTTGAATTGACAAACTCCTCAATGGTGTCCAGGAACTGGTTGTTAAATATATATGGGAGCCTAACACTTCTTAATAAGGGTTTGGTTTCATAATAAGATGGCATTTATTATATTACTAAAAGAAGTTAGAGGGAATATACAAAAATAGTTATAATATTGTTAATAAGAAAAATAATAATTTTAAAAAGAAATAAAAATTAAGGGTTGTCTTTTTCATGATGTAGAGTGTTTAGTCATGGTTGCATGTTAAACATGACTACAAAATGCAACAATTCACATCAAGGGGTTTGGTAGACCTGTGATTCTTAATAAGGCATAGCTATATATCAACCTTGGTTATCTTTTAAGGTTGACTATCATAGTTTGGAGTTGCAATGGAATTTTGATTCATGCAAGCCCATGGCAGCTCATGTATGATGAAAAATAATTATGTAATGTTTCTTTGATGAGGATTAATAGTACAAAAGCAAAGGGCTATTGTTATTTTGTTTGGCAATCTCTCTTGTTGGGTGGTCCTTTAGGCATGCTTTTGGTTCTGAGCACAAAATTCCATAATTTAAGGTTCATAATGGCTTCAACTTCTAGCAACAACAAAGGAAAAAAGAGATAGGAAAAAGTATAAAAAACAAAGATAGAAAATGTAATGAACAAGCTTATTGAAGGTGATAGGTTGATGTTGTAAAACTCTTCAAAAATTTACATGATATTTCTTCAAACTTGGGGGATAGCAAAAGAACTAGACAAGAAACCATATGTCAGTATGCATAAGACTTTTTAATGTGATCAATATTTACAACAAAATATTTTGATCTTTAAACAAATTGCTAATTTTTTAATTATTATTTTAAATTTCCATATACATCAAATTCAAATCCATTCAATTTTTTTAAAAAAATTTATTAACTTAAATATATTTATTTATATTTATAAAAATGTGACATATTTAGTGGCCGTATATTTAAAACCCCTTTATTAAACGGCTGGTAAAATTCTATATTTTAATATTTATTTCTTTTTTAAATGACCAAACAAGAAAGTTTGAAGGATCTCCTTGGATAAGAAACATAAATGTATTGCTCATGCAGCCAAAAGATTGGATAGAGATTTTACTTCCTATATGATCAATTAGAAAAACAACTTATGCACGTTTGGAGAGGAAGCATTTTTTTATGAATGGAATGACAAAACCTGGCATGTGATCTGCAAATTGCAGGGGATTCCAATTACAAATTTTGATAGACTTAAAGTTTCTAGCCTAAATTGGTTGGCCACATGATGTTTAGCTGTCATGCTTCTAGGGGTTGAAACCATGGGACAAGCATACCATTAGATTAGAAGGTATGGCACATGGAAACCGTCGGACACCAAGGCAAGCAAGCGGTGGCCGAGGCCAAGAGATATATCATACTCATTTTGAGAAATTAGATGCTTCTAGCCGGGATTCTCTCTCTGTGTCGACCTGCGGGACACTCTCTCTGCGTCTACCTGCGGGATTCTCTCTCTATGTCTACCTGCTGTGCCCAGTCATGGTGAGTTGTATAAATCATGTTAATAGATAGGCATTAAGGCCAAGCCAGCAACAACATCCCCATCAGCATCACCATCATCTGAGGAAACAATACACAATAGAATGAGCATGAGCATTGCAATACCTTCTCTCTCTCGTCTCTCCTCTCTTGGGATGGCCATGGCCCTGCACTCTCCTCTCAAGCATCACTATCACCATAAGCGCTCAATGAGCATGCCCTCCAGACAACAGGAGCAACCAATTCTTACAGACGAGTTGGGAAGATTGGAGGACTCTTGTTCTTCTTCCTCTTGTTTTGGAACAAATTGGCTTGGCCAAGCATTGGAGGTGTTGGTGAATTGCTATTCCAATTTGTCAAACTTAAAGATAGACATAGAATGACTTGTATTTATTTTTTCAACTGCTTAAACAATGCCTAGAGGTTGTTGCCAACCTAACTCAACCAATGTAGCCTATGATGCTCAACCCACATTAGATGAGTTGTGGGATGTGCTAATGAATATGGAGAATGTTAATGTGTCAAGATTGGATTGATTTCCATATATATTTTACAAGTCTACCTAGCACTTCATGAGACTTGACCTACTTATATCTTATAAGTAATCTCTCTATAAATATTTCCTTATGAATTTCATAAATCATGATAATGTTAAATTCATTATAAACTCTAGGGATTTAGAGCTTATCACTAGTTGGAACCCTGTCACTCTATTCAATGTTTCATATAAAATTCCTTTTATATCTCTTACTATGTTTCATATAAAATTCCTTTTATATCCCTAACTATGCATATTTCTCCCCGCCTTCCCTCTATTGTTTTGGCTACATCAAATTGATTTCATCAAAATTTTGTATATCTTATACAATATTATTGGAATTTGAGAAGTGATGGAATAGTTCATGAGCTCTAAAAAATTAATTATCTTTCTATAGATTTATATAGCGCTATCTTACAACCTCATTATGCTCAAAGAATTCGGTTTCAGATACTTTTTTCTCTAAGTTATCCAAGCTCTATTTTATGATGCTTCTACTCTCTTATCCATGAATGGGAGATTATATAAGAAATTTGTTTATTTTCACTCCATGAGATAAGGTTTACCTTTGGATCTTTTATGCATTAATTTTATAGGGATCTTTGGCTACCTTACTATGCACAAAGATTCACTCTAGATATTCCCCTCCCTTCTTCCACCTAGTGAATTATAACTAGGCACTTATTAGATTATTCTTGTATTATAGTAGTTGAGTATCAATATTCCTTCAAGGAGGACATGTATTGTATTAACACATTTTTCCTTGCTTTCAACTCCAACCTTTAATGGCACAAGATTTAGTGCCATAGGTTTTGTAAGAGCAATAAAATGAATGTAATATCTAAAATACATTTACAAATAAATTAGCACAAATAATATCAAAAACTATCATTAAAAATGTATAAGAATATATAATGCACTCCTTGTATATGCAGGACAAGGTGGAAGAAGGAAGGTGAGTTTTAAATACTTAATAACTCTAAAGTAAGTGTGACACAAGTAGAACACTTGCAAAAAGTGTGAGAACATGTTATTTTCCTATGGGATGTGACAACAAAGCCACTAAGTAAACTCAATCTAGTGTAAATAGGTCTAATATGAACTATGTAAATTGGAACTAGCTATATAATAGCTATATTCACACCAACACCCTCCTTAAGAGATGCTTAGGGAGAAAATTACTAAAAAATGAGTCTTAGCAACAAGGCCTAATGAGGTACTCATTTAAAAAATATAAGTCTCTCAAAAATGGCAAAAGAGAAAACCCTATGGAAAAAATCCTCTCCAAAATGATAACTAAATATAAAGGAAGGATATTTCAAGGTCCCCAAGGATAAATTCCTTTACCCCAAATATACATTAGAACTCAAGATAATGAGGTGACACTATTTTTAGTGAAGATGTGAACAACTTACTCTTATCTTGTATATAAATACTCTAAGGAGAAAACACTATCATGGATAAGCTATCAAATGAAATGCATGTGAATCTCGATGTGCTTTATCTATTTATGCTCCACTATGTTACATGAAATGTGAATGTAAATTATATTCACACTAAATAATAGTAGTAAGATCAAGTGGTAGACCAAACTCTACCATAAGCTATCAAAGCCATAGAAACTCCTGGCTAGAAAAACTACACCTCAATACTTAACCCCAATAGATGATAGTGCAATAGTCTTTTTCTTCTTGAAAGACCATATGACTCAATCAAAAACAATGAAAAAAAGCATAGAAATAGACTTATATGATTCAAATTCACCTACCCAATCGTATTCAATGAAGCCCTACTATCTATGAATCTCTTGGTTCATTATCTTGTAATGCTATGGAATTTACATATTTAGATTCTCCACCTATATGCATGTCATTAATTAATTGTGTATTCATATTGTAATTCCAAGTCACATTCACATGTACATAAGGATAAAACATATAAAATAAGTTTCATGGAACGTACCAATATTGTTTTATCTTGTGAGTCATATGTATCTCCTTGGATTCGACCAAAAATCAAACCTAAATTAATATCAAGGGTATATGGATTTTTATAAGGATATGATGGTAAAAAAAAATCATGGTTGCAACACTTAGGAAAAAAATTGATAGTGAATCCTATAGCCTTAGATAAAACTCCTAGTGAGCAAACCAAAACTTTGATTGGTCAAACAAAATATATAATAGTATACATAAGATCACACCATGAATCCAACCAATTGACTCAAAGTAAGATTAAGCATAAACAAAGAGTTTCTCAACTTTAAGACCAATATATAAAAGTATGAACTAATTCAAATACACCAATTATTTATATTATTATAAGTGTGTAACTTACCCGTGATATTATTATAAGTGTGTAAATTTTTGCGCTTCTTGAAATGGCTTGGGTTTCCCCTGCTTCGGTCAAAGATTTTTTCTTGCAATGGAAAGCTCCATCAAAAAACCCTTTGTGCGTAGGCTCTAGTCTTTTGTTCTACCTTTTGTGTCATGGAGTATTTGGAAGGAAAGGAACAACAGAGTGTTTAGGGAAAAAGAGAATCAGAGGGGGACTTGTATGAAAAAATTGTTAGGACCATAAAGGAAAATTTATCTTTAATCCCCAGAAAAATGGATAATAAAGCTACTTGGTCTCCTTTTGATATTGCTACTGCTGAAAAGTGGAATTCAAAATTAGTAGCTTTAAATGCCCCCACGCCGAACTTTTGTGGGAGGGAGAATGCTAGGTGGACTTTGCCGCCTTTGGGTTGGTTGAAAGTCAATTTTGATGGTGCTACTAAAGGAAACCCTGGGAAAGCTGGCAGTGGGTGTGTTTTAAGGGACAATACGGGGGCTTTTATTGCGGCTTTTGTTGTGGACATCGGCACCCAAACTAATCATGTTGTGGAAGCCATGGGGGCTTATCACGCGGTTAACTTGGATTTTAAGATGAATGTGAAATGTCTTTGGTTGGAGGGTGATTCTAAGAATATAATAAATTGCATTCTTGGGCTTACCCCTCCTTCGTGGACCATCAAAAAGTGGATCGAAGATACAATTGCCTTATTAAGCAAATTCGACAAAGTGAAAGTGTCCCACGCCTATAGAGAAGCCAATAAGGTGGTTGATTACTTTGCCAATGAAGGGGTTAAGAAGGGTGGGGAAAACAAATGGAGGAAGAATGATTACCTCCATTCTGAGGTGAAAGCGCTTATTTATTATGATTCAATGCATGGAAGAGAAGTTTGTCTTCACCATGATGAAGCGGATAAAGTTTAGGTACGTTGATTTTATTAGATTTGATGGGATCGATGTCATTTTCTTTTTCAAGAAGAGTTTCTGGCACGCTTTCTGGGTGTTTGATAAAATATGCTTAAACGGGACCCAGAGCAACTGTAGGGTGTGGTATAATAGAGCTTTGAAGATGGAGGGAGAGAGAAAACGTGTTGAGCCGAGCCACTTTCAAGAGCACAAAAAGAATGCTAAAGCTTGGGAAAAAATTGAAAAGGGAGGTTTAGTCCCATTTTTGGAAAAGCTCCATGGTACTGACGAGTTGGTGCTAGACTATTTCGCAAAAAATTGGAAAAATGGTGAGATTGTGTTGTTTGGCAAGAGTGTTAAGCTGAATGAGCAAATCATCGGTGAGATTACTCACCTTTCGACTGAGGGTGTGAAATTTTACAGGGACCGTCGGTTCTCTGATGAAGCGGTCATTAGATTTCCTAAAAAAGATAAGGAGAAGGCTAAGCTGGTTAAGGTAGCCAATAGCTACTTTGATGTGGAGTCCATTAAATCTATCTGGAGGAAAGTTTTAAGAGTCATTATGGAGTACATTACGGTTGATGGGCGCTTCACTAGGGCGTATGGTTATCACTTTGCCATTTTGAACCACTTTCGTCATAAGGTTCGTATCTCTTTGCCTTATTATTTATTCTCTTCTTTGAAGAATTTCCTTGATGATGTTGAAAGAAACCCTAGGCGGAATTCTATTATTCACCCTGGTCTTGTCAGGCTCATCTATGAGCATTATCAAAATTTACCTGCTTTGCCTAAAACTATTGATGTTGGGGATTTGGATGATGAGGATACGGAGAGTAGCAAGGAGAACGATCCCCTGGCCCCTCTAGCTTTTGCCCCTATTGGATCTAAAACCACTATTTCCCAGTCCCCTTCTTGTTGGAATGTCCTTTTGGGTTTTGCTCCGCCTTCTTGTCCTAATCCGCAGCCCTCACCTGAATGCCCTATCCCGGATTTTGCTTCGCCGTCTTGTCTTAATCCTCAGCCGTCTCCTGGCTGCCCTACCCCGGGTTTGGTTTTTGGTTTTAAAGGTACCTCGGTTACGAAATTGGTCTCGTACTCTAGGAATTCTTTGGAAATGCATTCTGATAAACCTATGGTTAGTAAAGAGTCGGCCCCTAGTGCCCCTGCGTCTGGAAGATTTGTGAATGCCCCTAAAAACTCCCCTAATCAGGGAAAAATTAATTCTGCCCTGAATAACCTCAGGCCTGAGGACATTATGAGGGTGGCGGAAAAAAGTATAGATGGCCTTTTCACTGTTCTTAAGTGAACCTAGAAGGACGTTTGTGATCTGATTGGTTGTAACAGAGATCTTAGCAACAGAGTCATGGAATTGGAGCAGAAGATAAGCTGGAGTTCTAATGAGAATGAGGGACAGGACACCCCCGCTCTGGGGAAAAGACAATAGGTACAAGAGGAAAGGTTGACTAGGTTGGAGTGCAATATGTCCAAGATTGGCCAAAAGATTAGGGCCACTTTGGAGAATAATCATAAAATTGCCAGGCACAACACTATTATCATCAATGCTATGATGGAAAAGTTAGAAAAAAATCAAAAGGGCTCGCTGGTTGTGGACTTGGATGCAGACAGAGGTTGTAGCAGATCTGCTATTGAAGGGATTTCGACACGAACCCGGGCTAATACAAAGAGGAAGGCCCCTGCTTCTCCACACATGGTTCAAATCCTCAGGCAAGGGTTACAGGATATGAGTGAAGCTGAAAAGGAATCCGAGGAGTTGATGAACACCTTGGAGTAGTGTTGCTGTGGTTGTTTCTGGTCTTTTGGCAGTCCTTTTTTTGGACCCTGTTGTCTCTTTTTGCTGTCGTTTCCTTTTTGGGATAGCTGTCTGTTTGTTTGGACTTTTTATGCACTATCTTTGTTTTAACTTTGTGGTTTCAGGTCCCTGTAAAACCTATTTTTTCCTTTTCAAAAACTTACCCATGATATTAATGTTAGGGTTAGAAATGGCAGATATCTAACAATTAAATGCAGATCTATATAATAAACAGAGAAACTAAAACACACACAGAATAAATCATAACACAGAGAATTTAACGTGGTTCACCCAATCCGGGCTACATCCACCAAACCCCAGCCATCCAATACTTTATTATCCAGTGTAAAACCTATTACAATCTTGCAAATAATTGTGTTTTTTTCATCATCCTGAAATACCCATCCGAACCATACCATGGGCTATACAGTATAGCATTATCAGTCGCCACATACCAACAATTAACACATTAACTAACTGAATCAACTAATTTATAATACCATCAACTCTACTTTTGATATAATAAAAATATTACCTAGAAATATATAGGAGCCTAATGCTCAAGTCACTTAACAAGGGTTTTGGTTCATAATAATATAGTATCACTTGTATTGCTAAAATAAATTAGAGGGAAAAATATAAAAAATAATATTATTTTTTTTAAATAAGAAAATTAATCATTTAAAAATTTAAAACTTATAAGGGTTGGCTATTTCATTACAAAGAGTGTTTATTCATGATTACATGTTAGATAAAAGCACAAAATGCCACAATTCCCATCAAGGGATTTGGTAGGTGTGATTCTTGACAAGGCATAGCCATTTATCAACCCTAGTTATCTTTTAAGGTTGGCTATCATAGTTTGGAGTTGTAATGGGATTGTAACTTATGCAAGCCCATGGAATCTCATTTATGATAACAAAAAATTATGGAATTCTCCTCTAACGAGGGTCTATAGTAGAAAAGAAAGAGGCTATTTTTAATTTTATTGATAATTTCTCTTGTTGGGTGGTCCCCTAGTCATGCTTTTGGTGGTGAGCACAAAATTTAATCAAAGGTTCATAATGTAGTCAACTTCTGGCAACGACAAAGGAAAAAGGAAAAATTATACAAAGGTTGACATAAAGAAGGTGATGAACAAGCTTATCGAAGGTGGTAAGTTGATGTAATAAAACTCAAAAAGGATTTGCAAAATATTTCCCTAGGGAGATTTCTAACACTCCTTTTAGAATAAGGGTGCTTCAAACTTGGAGTTGGCAAATGAACAAGACAAAAAATCATGTGTCAACATCCATGAAGCTATGCCTAATCTATTGCTTGTTTAGAACAATCTGTTAAGTAGAAAAATATCTTTAATATGTCTAATATTCACAACAAAATATTTTGGAATAAAAGAGGGGTAAAAATATATTTGAAAACCAAAATAGAACAATACAAAGCAAGGGTATTACACACCCCTATCTATCTCCACTAATTGGTCCAACTGTTATGACAAATCTGGAGGTGGTTGACCCCTTTCCACAATTTCAATTACATCAAATTTAAATCCATTCAATTTTAATATCTCTACATTTCTCATCATTTACTACAAACTATTCCCTACGATTAGATTAGATTAATTTATTTTCCTTTATAATATAATATTGTATGAGAAATTTTATATGAGCGACCCTATAGTTTAACAACCTCTATCAAAGAACTATCATGAGGAGTGATAATTTATATTTTAATACTTTTTTCTTTTATTTTAATCACAGAACAAGAAAGTTTGAAGGATCTCTGTGGATAAGAAATATAAATATATTGATGAAGCGGCCTAAAGGTTGGGTAGAAATTTTACTTCCTATATGATCAATTTAAAAACCAGCTTATGCACGTTTGGAGAGAAAACATTTTTTCCTGAATGGAACGACAAAAACTGGTATCTGATCTGCAAATTGCAGGGGATTCCAATTACAAATTTTGATTAAACTTTCTAATCTAAATTGGTCGGCCACATGATGTTTAGCTGTGATGCTTTTAGGGGATGAAACCATGGGACGGGCATACCATTAGATTAGAAGCTATGGCACATGGAAAGCGTGGGACACCAAGGCAAGCAAGCAGTGACGGGAGACAAGTGATATTCATATGATACTCATTTTGAGAAATTAGATGCTTCTGGCCGGGATTCTCTCTCTGTGTCTAGCTGCTGCGCCCAGTCATAGTGAGTTCTATAAATCATGTTAATCGACAGGCATTAAGACCAATCCAGCAACAACATCCCAATCAGCATCAGCATCATCAGAGGAAGCAATACACAATAGAATGAGCATGAGCATTGCAATACCTTCTCTCTCTCGTCTCTCCTCAATTGGGGTGGCCATGGCCCTAAACTCTCCACGCAAGCATCGCCATAATCGCTCAAAGAGCATGCCCTCCACGCTGCAGGGGCGCCCAATTCTCACAGACGAGGTGGAAAGATTGGAGGAGTCTTGTTCTTCTTCCTCGTGTTTTGGAACAGATTGGCTTGGCCAAGCATTGGAGGTGTTGGTGAAATGCTATTCCAATTTGTCAAACATAAAGATAGACACGGAAGGCATGGGGAGCAAATGGATGAACGCACATCTGGATGACATACTCCACCTGCTTGAGGTGTGCAATTTGTTGAGGGACAGCATTGCAGAAATCAGAAAGCAGCGCACGTGAGTGCAGGTAGCTATTCGCTGCCTTGGCCCTGCTCTCACTCCCTCTGCCCACGCCCTTGAAAGGACACGCACCGCTCTTGCCACTTCGCTGAGGAAGGACACACATTCCCAGCTGGATAAATACATGTCCATTTTGAGGCGAATGGCAGAGAAGCTCAACGTTGAGGATAAAGCAGGAGTAGCACAAGCTGCCATCAACATCAACCATGCCAAGGCCATCACCATCATGGTCTGCTCTACCCTTGTCACTGCAATTTCCTTCAAGACATCCCACATGAGGATGCCATCTCTTCCTCTAACTGCCTATTTCATTTGTCTGCAACACAAGATAAAGGAGGCATTTGAGATGAGAAAGAGGTCGTCGTCATCATCAAGGTTCTTGCACGAGTTAGAAGCTGCAGATATTGCACTGGGAAATCTTAATAATCTTCTTAACTCCAAGTCCAAATTGCAGCTCCCGCTTCATGTCTCTCCCTCCACCTTGGCACTCCATGACTTGGAGACTGCTCTTCCCCTCCTTGAACACCAAACCAACCAGCTATTCAAGTTTCTCATCTCTGCAAGAGTTGCACTCTTGAATACACTTTCTCAGTGACCAGCCACTTACTCCCAAGGAATTATTAATGAGGCTGCCAAATCGGCCTTTTAAACGGTTTGGGGTCTCCAAAATACATGTAACATATATGTGTATTAATACTGTTACCAGGATCAAGGTTAAATTGATCTTCTTCAATACAGAAAAATAGAACATTCATCACAATTTTCTTGTGATTGTGTTTGATACTCATTACGTGTTTCTTTACAGCTACACAAATTTACCTGTTCTATTTTATTTTTTAATGCATACAAGTATTTTTTTATGGGTGTATATACTGTGTTCCTGCTTAATAAATAATGCCAAGTGAAGCACATATCTGCGCAAATTCTAGAAGGAATGCTGCTTAAAACTATGTGGATGTATATGTATGAAAATCTTCTGAATACTCCGGTCTAGTTCATTATTTTACTGTGTGCTTTTGCGTATGGCTTAAGGTTCCTTCAACTCCCCCTTAGTTCTTCCTTATTATCGCCCTCTAGCAGCCCCAAAGATTTGTCTTCTATGATCATTGTTGCATTTGGCAGCCGGGATGGTGTTTAAAGGTTTGTTATGAAGGTTTTTATGAAGTTTGACTTTGGAACATGATCGTTTTGTGCGTTGATGTTGTAAAATCTATGTATAATTGGTATGAAAATTTTAGTATGGGTCATATTCCTTCATAATAGTCTTAAAAAAAAATAGTCTTAGCAACAAGGCCTACAAAATATAAGTCTCTCGAAAATGGGAAAAGAGGAAACCCTGTATGGAAAAAATCCTCTCCTGGACAAAATCCTTTCCAAAAAATAACTAAAGGAAGGATATTTCAAGACCCCCAATGATAAATTCCTTTACCTCAAATATACATTAGAACTCAAGATAATGAGGTGATGTTATTCTTAGTGAAGATGTGAACAGCCTTCTCTTATCTTGTATATAAATATTCTAAAGAGAAAAAACCATAAGCTATCAAATGAAATGCATGTGAATCTTAATGTGCTTTATCTATTTATGCTCCACTATGTTACATGAAATATGAATGTAAATTTGATTATCATACCAAATAATAGTAGGATGATCAAGTGGTAGACCAAACTCTACCATAAGCTATCAAAGTCATAGAAACTCCTAACTAGAAAAACTACACCTCAATACTTAACCCTAATAGATGATAGTGCAATAGTCTTTTTCTTCTTGCAAGACCATATGACTCAATCAAAAAAATGAAAAAAAACATAGAAGTGGACTTATATGATTCAAAATGACCTACCCAGTCTTATTCAATGAATGCCTACTATCTATGAATCTCTTGGTCCATTATCTTGTAATATCATGGAATTTTCATAATTAGACTCTCAACCTATATACATGTCATTGTTTAATTATGTATTCATATTGTAATTTCAAGTCACATTCACGTGTATAAGGATCAAACACATAAAATAAGTTTCATGGAACCCACCAATATTGTTTCATCTTGCGAGTGATATGTATCTCCTTGGATTCGACCAAAATTCAAACCTAAATCCATATCAAGGGTAAGGAAAAAAAATAATAGTGAAGCCTATAGCCTTAGATAAAACTCCTAGTGACCAAACCAAAAATTTGATAGGTCAAACAAAATATATCATAGTATACATAAGATCCCACTATGAATCCAACCAAATTGACTCAAAGTAAGGTTAAGCACATTAACTAACTAAATCAACTAATTTAAAAAAACATCAATTCTATTTTTGATAATAAAAATATTACGTAGAGATATATAAGAGCCTAATGCTAAAGTCACATAACAAGGGTTTTGTTTCATAATAATATGGTATTACTTGTATTGCTAAAATAAATTAGAGGGAAAATTATAAAAATAATAATAGTATTTTTTTTAAATAAAAATAATAATCAATTAAAAAATTAAAATTTATAAGGGTTGGCTATTTCATTACAAAGAGTGTTTAGTCATGATTACATGTTAGATAAAAGCACAAAATGCCACAATTCCCATCAAGGGATTTGGTAGGTGTGATTCTTGACAAGGCATAGCCATTCATCAACCCTAGTTATCTTTTAAGGTTGGCTATCACAATTTGGAGTTGCAATGGGATTGTAACTAATGCAAGCCCATGGAATCTCATGTATAATAACAAATACTTATGGAAAACTCCTCTAATGAGGGTTTAGAAAGGGGATATTTTTAGTTTTATTGATAATTTCTCTTGTTGGGTGGTCCCCTAGGCATGCTTTTGGTGATGAGCACAAAATTTCATCAAAGGTTCATAATGGATTCAACTTCTAGCAACAACAGAAAAAAAGGAAAATGTATGCAAAGGTGGAGATAAAGAAGGTGATGAACAAGCTTATTGAAGGTGGTAAGTTGATGTAATAAAAATCAAAAAGGATTTGTAAAATATTTCCCAAGGGATATTTCTAACACTCCCTTTAGAATAAGGGTGCTTCAAGCTTGGGGGTTGGCAAATGAACTAGACAACAAATCATGTGTCGACATCCATGATGCTATGCCTAATCTATTGTTTTTTCTAGAATAATCTGTTAAGTAGAAAAATGTCTTTAATATGATTAATATTCAATTTAAAATCTTTTTACATTTATCATCATTTACTTCAAACTATCATTTATTAGTTCATGTCGATAGGAAAGTTACTATTGCAATCATTCAATATGCATTTGATTTGTTGGGTTGGCCAATCACATTGCATAACTTAAATAAATTTCTTTCTATTCCTATAGTTTGAATTTAAGAACATATTTTTTATATTTAAAAATTATTATTTATCTGCTTTTCTATTGGTAAGAGTAAGTGTATTATTCATATTTCATTTTTTTATTAAGCAAATTTGAAAGATTAAGATGACATAGATAAATTTGGGCAAATATTTTGACATTTCAAATACAAATTGTGAGAGCTTTGTTGACTAAGTATGGTGACTGAAAAATAACTCATTGCATAGTTAATGCATAGTTATTTTTGAGGAGAAGGTGATTAAGCTTAGGATTCCATCTTGTTCAACATTCATATGTCAGTGTTACTCCTGTTCAGTGTTGGGTACCACTACACGCCAAGTTGTTGCCACTTTTACTTCTATCACCACTGCTATTAATTTCAAATTTTCTCACAACATCCTCTCTAATGGTAAGATACCCACTAACTATCATTCTACAAACCATAATCAATTTGGAAATGGAATAATGTTTTTTTCACTTTGGGCATTGTCAAGGACTGTAAAAATTGCTTTGGGAATTCAGTTAACAAGTTTTTCTACTTTTAAAGCATTTTTCCACATGATTTTCTCTAGGTTTTCTAAATTTTGGTAGCTAGCACCTAGCAATTGACTTTAAACTAAGGTTGGTTGCTAGGCCTGCATACATTGTAAAGCTTCTACCCTTAATCTTGTCTTTTATGTTCAAGAGGAATTACATTGGCTTACAACTATCCATTATTTGGATGCATGAATTCCTTAACCAAATTAACATGACTGTAACTTATTTCTCTAGGTTTCTTTTTTGCTTTGCAGAGCTCCCTCGATTATAGGTTGGCCACCCATTACTCCTCTCTCACAGGTGCTCTTCTCTTTCGGGATTACTAGTAAAACCCTAAAAGCATATTCAACGGATGAGAAGAAATAAGGAATTCATAGTAGTGGATGATTTTACGACCATTTTTAAAGCGTATTCATTGCAGATTGTTTCCAAGGTAAGATTTCAAAGTACCTGTTGCATATTTAACTTCACCCGAGCTATTTTTTTGGGTCTTTTAGTGGGATTTTAGGAATTATAGCAATAATTACAAGTGAATTTCTATTTGAGGGTAAGTGCACCAAGATGGTTCCCAAAAAAGGGGCTTAAGTGGCCACTTTTTTTCTAAAATCAGGAAATATTGACCTTGGACGTGAAATTGAGGATAGCTACACTCAAAAAAATTTGATGGAACAAAAACAAGGACCGCAGTGCTCCGAGTCTACTTTCTAAACTACTAATTTATTTTGAAAATGGTTGAGATTAAGGGGTTCAAAAGAGGGACACACACAAATTGCTATTGTTTCTGTCAGAAAAACATAACATAGCAACTCTTGTGTGACCCGAGCACGGTGGAATTTTTTTTAGTATTTTTAAAATCGCTCCAGTCAGAAGTTAGATAACAGTATGTAGTAAGGACTGGATATTTTCTGATAAATTTTTAATGAATATTTGATTTTTTATTAATTTTCTAAGTGGGCACTTCCTAAAAAGTAGAATTTTGGCCGTGCTCCCACTCAAATTTTTTGAAACTAATAGATTTTTTTTAAATTTTTATTTTTTTTAAATTGTAGAATGGAGTCTAGTTTCTAAAATATAATTTATTCAAATTTTGATGAGCAGTTAATTTATGAAAAAATACCAAAACTACTACTTTTTTATGAAGAAAAAGCAGGACATACAATGAAAAGAAATTATGGATGAAAAGTTTAACATTGTTAGAAAGTGAAAAAATTACATCATTTGGAAGCTAATACAAGAACCTAACATTACCCATGTCTTCGATTTTCTTGATATTGAACCGGATGCAATCTTGATGGTGAGCACAAACCCGATTATGTGAAAATTTGTTGAATTTGGAAAAAACACGTCTCTGGTCTTTGGGAATGCCCTCCAAGCCTTTGGGTTGGTATTCCAAGGCAAATACCAAAGCTAAGGCTCGAGGATTT
>VDFB02151512.1:0-19641 GCA_007258455.2 Sequoia sempervirens
TATTATTTGTTTTGATTTTAAAATTGAGATAGTAGGCTTGAGCAAACGTTAGATCTCAGAAAAATGAACTGGTTGTGGAATATGTAGCATCAATGAATTGGAAATGAAAATTAAATATACCAATAGTTTTTTGGATTGATGTAGAATTTTATGTTTAATGCTCAAGTTAATCAATTGAGAATGTGATACTCTGTGTCAGAATTTTAAGAATTAGTAAATCTTTTTTGTTGCTCCTTCCATGAATTCTTATCTCCTGCACAACAAAAAATAATAGATTGAGATCTAAGAGTTAGTTTCGTAGTAAAAAGGTTGATATAAAAAAAAACATACTTAAATTTTAATTGTGCATCGAAAATGGAAAACAAAAATAAAAATATACTGCAAAATACAGAGGAGAATTAGATCCAGAATTTTAGATTTAAAATTAAGCATGTAGGCTTATTTGAATTCATAGTCAAAGGAATGATTAAAAAGAAAAATTCATCACTATTTTATTATCTTCAATCATTTTTTTGAAAATGGATTTGAAAACCATTGCCATTTCACTCCAGTCTCTCTTTGCAGCAAGTAAAAGAAAATGGTTGTGAAACTCTATTTTTTTTTTCTTGACATCGTTGATGGAGACCTCTGTATTTACTCTATGACCTTGTCTCTAAGAATTTTTGGGTTTCCACGATTCACCGAAAGAATGTTGGTCTCTTTATCTGTAATCTCACACTCTTTGGTTTCCTTAACAGAGCAATCTGTATAATTTTGATTAAAATCCGTCATTGTTGTGCACCGTCTCAGAGGAAATAATGAACACAAAGAAAAATAAAATAAACCCCTATCGTAAAAAGCTTTTAGGGTTATTGGTATATGCGATCAAAATATAAGAATGGAGATCAAGCGAATAAAGGAAGTAACGTGTGATTTTCCCTTTTGAAATTATTTTATTTAACCCGTATTTGAGGCGCTTAAGGAGGGATGAGGTAGGGAAAGATCTTAACGTGTGATTTTCCCTTTTGAAATTATTTTATTTAACCCCTATTTGAGGCGCTTAAGGATGGATGAGGTAGGGAAAGATCTTAAATTTATTAAGGTTTTAGTTTTCTAAATAGAACATGCGTGGCTTTACTTAAACTTACCTTAGTTTCCATTCCATCATGCTTTTAAGGGAGGAAAAATCAAGACTTTAAAATAAGGTAACCATAAAATAAAAGCTTTTTAGATTGGAAGCTTCATGATTTAAATTAAGGGAATTTAAAAGGCATGTGATGAAAGTCTTTTATATATATATATATATATATATATGTAAAAGTTACTTTTTTAATTTAAAAGTAATTTAAAGTTTGTTTCTTAAGATTAGTGAAGTATATTTCTATTTTAGAAGTAATTATTTCTACAAAGATTTATTTTAATATATATTTATATCTATAAGACTTATTTCTACAAAGATTTATTTTAATATATATTTATATCTATAAGACTTATTTCTTTATTTATGGTTCTCTTTTAGTAGTAATTATATTTATGTAAGGATAAATTAATTATCTTAAAATATTAATTAAATAAATAAAATATTTATTATTTTTATAAATATACAAAGAATAAATAATTTAAGTAATGATAAAAATAGTTAAATATAAACATAAATATAAATATGTTCCTAAAAAATAAAAAATAAAAAGTATATTATTGAATTAATTAGTAAAATATTTTTGGCTTTGGTTATTGAAATTAGATATTAACAATGAAATAATGATAATTAAACTTTTGTATGCAATAATGGGTGGATAAATAGTAGTGTCTATACGTTTTTATAAAAAAAAATTGTTAGTTGTGTTTTTTCCTTAGGTGTAAATTTAGGGCATGACACATTTCTTATAAATTATCACATGTATAGTGTACATTGCTATTTATATCTATTTTGATAACATTACATATTACAAATTATTTGAACTCTAGTATTAACCATATTAAATCCATTGCAATTACTTAATTAACTTTGGGATAAGAGTAGTGTTACATTTGGTATCAAAGCTTATTGATCAGGCCTTCCTATCTTTGAATTTTTCTTACATCTTAGAATTCCATTTTAGATGTCCTTATGGTGATTTAAAGTTGGATCTCCACAATGAGAATGGAAAGCTTTAACCAATAAAACTCAAACCCTTGAAAGTGAGGAGACGTGATATCCTTGGGTTCTATCAATTTTTTTTATAGACAATTATGTTAGGTTATACTAATAATTCTTACAAGTTATATTAGAAGACATAGAAAGTGATGAATAGAATTACATGGTAAAATTTAAACATCATCATGCTTATAACTTTTATATTCTCCAAGCTTGTCTTTTTGGGGTTCATTTGAGCATGATTTCTTATGTCCAATTTTAAGAATGCAGTTTAATGTTTGATTGTGGAGCATGTTGAACACCTTCATAGAAACAAAAAAGAGCTTTATTTGCTTTTAGAGGCATCTTGTGACTTTTGGCAAACCATGAATAAAATCTCATTTTCTAACTTGAATGATGAAGGGTTCTAGTTAATTAATGCACTTAGAGTAAAGTTGATTCACTTCTTATGCTTCATGATATCTATATGTTGGGAGTCGCAAATAATTGTTTTGATTGTATGTGTCCAATTGAATACCACCATGTACTTCAACCTTAGGAATCATTTTGGTAGAGGGTGGAGAGTAGAAGACTAATACCTTAATTACTTTAAAAATGCATGATTGATGAGAGTTATCACCCAGATAATTTTGGCAAGGGGTGGAGAGTAGAAGACTAATACCTTAATTACTTTAAAAATGTATAATCGATGAGAGTTTTCACCCGAATCATTTTGGAAAAGGGCAGAGAGTAGAAGACTAATATCTTAATTACTTTAAAAATGCATAATTGATGAGATTTTTCACTCGAATCATTTTGGTAGAGGGCAAAGAGTAGAAGACTAATACCTTAATTAATTTAAAGTACATAATCGATGAGTGTTTTCACCATGCTGTTAAAGGACTAAGTTTGAAGTATTGTGGAGTGGTGAGTGGGGAAGAAAATGGGAATGTATTTAATTGTTATAGAACCCCATCAAGCACACTTGTGCCTTGTGTATGCTTATGGCAAACCAATTTTTTAAAATCTTTCTTCTAATGTTCTTATTTATGTGACTTATTAATTTTTTATATTGTGCATATAATGTAAATCATCAATATGTTTTTATCGTACCTGATTATTTATGTGGATACCCAATCTTAAAATAAACACCTTTAATATATACTTTAATAAAAATATAATGCCCTCATACCTTCGCTCCTCCATGAATTTAGCATTCCAGAGGTTAAAGCAAAGCAGACAGTAGGGAATTAAGGAAATTTTAAACTTTAATTTTAAACCCTACTTATGAAAAATAATCAAAACAAAATGAAGGGCATACAATTTAAAGAGAATAATCAATATTATATCACTTGAACATAGGATGTTGTATTGAAAAAATCCTCTAAGTTCAAGGGTTGCAATGACTCATAGTAGAAAAGGGAGACTTGGTGACACATTTGGGTGACTCTTAATGGTTAGAGAACTAATGCATAGATCTTCTAAGAGGTTTGCATATAGAGTGGTGAATGGTTGAGTGCCACATGAGTCAAAGTTGGTGTATTTTGCAAACCAATATTATTTACTTACTAGAGAGTTCAATTGTATTTCTAACTTTATTAGTAACAATTAAATGCATGATGTCTATTTCCTATTTGAAAATATAACAAAATACCCTATTATATCGATCCTTATTAATAAGTTACATGGTGCCTCAAAAAATCACGTGATAGCTAATATGTCTATTATATCATTAATTAGTGGTCATAAATTTATGTGGCATATGCCTTTACAATATGATTGACATATGATTCTTCATATGCCAATGCTTATTATGTTTATTCAAAATAAACATTAATGTAAGTTATATTTTAGGCCCATAACCCACAAGTCTATGAATTCACATCTTAAACTTGCAAAAAAAATGGAAGCATGTTTGAAATCAACGGGTGAGAATAAGATAAGATGTTTATAAGATATGAAACCAAATGTACTTTTTTGGGGTCAAACATGGGGGCATATTGAATTTTTATAGGGGGAGAGACAACCTCTAAGAAAATTAAATTGTCAATTTATACTAATTATTTTTCCATGCACAATCTAATAATTTACTATTATTAGGCTACAACAAAGTATTCTCTAGGTGATAATAATTTACTATTTTTCAATTTTTTGTTTAAGATGCATTGATATTCTTTGTCCCATCTTTTGTTTTAATGTACATTGTTATTAGACTTGATCAACCCAATAACCTTGTACACATGCTTTGTTATATAAGACTAAGATTCTTAAAATTTCATATCATTGTTGATTACTTATTCATCCTTGATGTTATTTGTGACCAAGTTGGGTATTATAAATACCTTGACAATAGTAATAAACCAATTTACATTACATCCTTTTTGGATTCATACTTGCCTCAAACCTTTGTTTCACCTTTGTTTTAGAGACTATGTGAAGTGATATGAACTCTTTTAAGGGCAATTGTGTACTTGTTTCCATTCAATTGTATTTGGCATGGGAAAAGAGGATACTCATGTAGTCTGGAATGCATGATTATTATTTTTTTGATACGCAAGGTGGTTTTTATATTGATTTTATAGAAGTATACAAACATCTGCTAAGCAGGGATAATAGGTCCATCCTGGACTCCAAGCCGAAAAAAAAATATTCCCAGCCGGGACAAAATTTCATCTTTCAACATTTACAGTCCCATTGCAAGCATCAAAGAACGAACCACTAAAAGCATTAATACAAAATATTTAGGTCGAAGGCCGAGCCTCATCCAGCTTATAAAGAAATTAACGAGCCACTAGTACTAAAAGTCCAACCAAAGTTTGTCAAGCTAAATATTAAAACTTGAAAAAACTTCAACCACAGAGGCCGAGCCTCACATGAAACCGTTTATTTCTGCAAACCTTATGAAATCTTCCAGCCACTCCAGCCCCTCCTCCGACACAAGCTTCAGCTTTCTCTTCAAGAAATCCACAGCCACATCTGCTAACTTTCTGTGCCTCGACAGTGCTGTCCCTTTGATGTCTAAGATGAAGGGGAAGACTTTAACAACATCATCCGTTTCCATAGGAGATCCAAGTCTGCAGGGCACGAAATACCTTTGCCTATGAAGGCTGCCTTTAATGTCTTCTCAAGACCTCCAAGCAAGTCATCACAAAATAGTCGCACCATCATCTCCTTAGCCTCTGCCTTCGGGGTGTCCAGGTCCAAAAGCACTGCCAGAAACCGAGAGGAGATATGAGCGTTATCTCTGGCATATTCCTTTCTTTCCAAGTGTTCTTTGCCTAGGACCATTTTGACAGCAACTATTGACACCAGATCATCCTCGAGTAGAATTCTCTTCAACCTTTGGTCCGTAACTTCCCGAAAGGCTTTTTGCCTCTCCGTGGCCACCAAAGAGACTGGTGTGTCGACACCAAAACTTTCCAACCCTTCCGCCGAAATATGGATGATGAATTTTGACTTCGTCGTCCTCGCCATTTGTAGAGCTTTTTCCAGACGTTCCCTGCATAGAAACAAAAGACAATACCATATTTTGAAGACCATACTTTAAAAATGACTTCATCAGTTCATTTAATAAACCCATGAGATGTTCAGCCGGGCCTCCACACACGAGTCTACATAATGGCGGAGCTAGCATAACGTCCTTGCCATGAAAATATTCTATAGCCTCCGTCCTTCCGAATACATACAACTATCACTTCGTGTGAAGTGAGTTGCCACTCGGTCCTTCTGCATTCTTTTCCATGATTGCCGTGCCCTACGTGTCATGCTACCGACACTTTGAATTCTATGCCATACATTCCCCCTGTCCTACACCAAGGTTTCCGCTATTTTCAAGAGCGAAAAACTTAAAATAAACCCCATCTCCTTCCTTCGGCTATTTGAAGAAGACTTGGGATGACATGGCAATGCCACATCCACGAGCACCGTGTTCGACCCAACCACCTCATGTCCACCTTGGGATGGCTTACCGGGTGACCAAATGAGGGCGGGGGGGAGCCCACCCTACCACCCATTGCAATGCATGATTATTATCTCATAATATATTTTGAGTATATAGATTAAATAGTATTCAATGATGAGTTACTATATATTATACGATATGCATGCCATTCACTAGGTAAATATGCCAACACATGATAATGCTTTTGTAAATTTTATGTTTACACATAAATGATTAAAACACCTATATTAAATATAATGTGTTACATGAGAGAAAAATGATAATTTGAAAGATACAAGATTAAACATATAGAATAGCATTAGTTCTTCAATTGTAAATTCATGATATATTTTATAGGAAATATATATGTATATATAGTCAAAGTGATTCTGTTGAAATTATTTTGTGAATTTAAAATAAAAATAAAAAAGAGAGATCTATGAATTAAAAGAAGAAACAGATCTAGATGAAGTAAACATAAAAATTATAAAGAATAAAATATTCAATGTAATTATCTTCATATTATTGATTGTGCATTTTTTGAGTTGTGATGTAGATGTATTTCATGCTATTGAAGACAACAACTAATTTATAGGGGTAGAAATGTTATGTGAATTTTTCCCCAAGAGAAGATAAAGTTATGAAATAACCCTTTAGAATTAAAAGGGAGCTAAAAATTAAAGGATCTATTATGATCCTTTGATTAAAACAAAGATTAATAAAAAATATTTATAAAATATTTATAAAAGGGTTCACAAATAGTAATTATTTAAATAATTATTAAAAGGAGACTTTTGTGAAAGGTGTGATGGTTTGGTAACCACCTCTTAAAATGTTATTTAAAGCCTTCATGTGAGATTTGGAAAGGGTGTGGAGATCACTCAAGGAAGAAGATGTTTTGGTGGCCTATGGGCATGTGAGAAGGGGCACACAATGTGTGTCTAACTCAGGGTAAAATGTACACTCAAGATTATCCTAGTCAGGGTTGATGCTTAAGAAGCATGTGTGTTAGTTACGAATAAGAATTGATTCCTCTTGGATGTGCCATGGCTATGAGGATAAGATCACTGAAATCTTCTTAGTGTGAGAATGACCAATCCAAGTTCACTGATTCAGATAAGTATTGGAAACCCTGGTGTTAATAGATATTGAGAATATTATATATGAGTGAAGTTAATTTGATGGAATTATGTGGTTGTGTTATTCAACTTATTATATTAATTATTTCTTTTAGTGTTCTTATAAATTATCACATGTATAGTGTATATTGCTATTTATATCTATTTTGATAACATTATATATTATAAATTATTTTAACTCTAATATTAACCATATTTTAATCCGCTACAATTACTTGATTAA
Organism: Sequoia sempervirens; assembly: GCA_007258455.2. NCBI lineage: Eukaryota > Viridiplantae > Streptophyta > Pinopsida > Cupressales > Cupressaceae > Sequoia > Sequoia sempervirens. The sequence continues at coordinate 7,398 of VDFB02151512.1, forward strand.
CTATGGGAGAAGATTAGTGTTACAGTGAATGACATTGAAGGATCATAGTAGGACATATATATCATAGTGCAAGGTTAAATATATAACTATGGTGAAATGCAATACAATATTTAGTGACTAACTAAAGACTAGATTGCAAATAAAAATGTGAAATCAAAACAAAAAAAAAAGAAAATATTTTTAGTTAATATAATATTTCTCTTACACCCTAGGATTCTCCCGAATCACATCACTAGAGGCAACACTATCCTCTTGTACAGTTGTCATGATGATTTTATTACATGACAAGGTTAACACTTCTACTTCTATCATAATGTTTTTTTCATTAGCGTGATGTGCTTCTAATGTTGTGTTGTGATGTGGCATCCTAGTGTATTGGTGTGTATTGTGATGTTTTGGTGTCATATCTGTATTGCAATTTTTTATATATTCTTTAACTAGTAATGCCTCAAGTGAAATCTTGGGGAATTACATTTCGTATGAGAGCCCTAGGTTGTAACAATAGAAGCTTTTGGGTTGTGTGTTTGATAGTTGTGTGTTGCTAGTGGTAAGCTAATTATTTTGTGTTTAGATGCATGTGGGTGTGATTGGACTAATGTGTGTGTTTTAATCCATGTAACTTGTTTATGAACGAGGATGCCTCCTAAGTTCCACTTCCACCATAACTATCAATATAGTCTTGAAAAATATAATAAAGGTTCTTTACAAATCCAAAGATAGGAGAATCCTATTGTATAGTGAGCTCAACTTGAATTAGTTAGTTTTTCTTAGGTTGTGGGGTTGATACAAGAACTACTAGTAAGGTTTCCTCAGATAAGAGGAGGATAATTTATATATTTCTCAATATTCACTAGAAAAAGGAGGTTTCTTGATATATAGGAAGGGAATGCTCTAAAATTTTGCACAAGTCTAGAGAGGATAAATAGCCTTGCTAGGAGGCTAGCTAGAGGGTTGATAATCATGGTGTGTTAACAAGATATATGAGAGATCTCCTTCAACTCCACCTATTTACATTTGTGGTTTCCACTAAGGGAACCAAGGTAGAGGCCTAATTATTAACACTTGATTAGTTTTTTTTATGCAACATTATGAGACTAACACCAAGGCATACTATGTTGGACTAATCACCAACATATCCCTTTGGATTTAGGACATGGACTAACCACCTCTCGTGGATTTGTTTATCTTTGGTGTTTGTATCGAGTGTTAACATGTTGATCTTTTGGCATAACGAAAAACGTGTTCCAAAAAATGGTATCAGAGTCATGGTCACGGGTTTGAATCCCCTCAGGTGACGCTGAGGGAGGATTGTTGGACTAATTGCCAACATCTCCCTTCAAATTTGAGACATGGACTAATCACCACCCATGAATTTTTTATCTTTGGCATTTGTATTAGGTGTTAATAGAAAGATCTTTTGGCACAATGACAAAAACGTTCCAACATACTATACCATTTGTAGAGGAGGGGGGCTGAATGCTCAAGACCCCAGTCACAGGAGGGTCTAGAACGATTAGTTGCCCTGATTTACCTTAAGCTAGATGGAAGGTTTAGGAAAGTTGTAATACATTTAAGGTAGAGAAAGAAGAGCACTCTCACTACTGCTATCTTTCTACTAACCCGAGAGTTTCAAGGGGTTAAGAGAGAAGGGTTTCAGATTTTAAACCGTACCTTGGATAGCTCTCTGTTAGAGGAAAATAGTACAAAACATGGATGACATCATGACGCACTAGCGTCTCACTGATGTGCTGGTGTCCATATGGACAAAAAGTATGAAATATAGTGCAAATCCTTGGGAAATGATCTAACTACTTAACTAGTACAATTTAATGTAATAACGAAAGTAGAAAATGAGAAAATAATGGAATAACAAGAGATATGCTTTAAAGTTCTAACTAGAATTTGATAAGGGTGAAAGGTGATGGAAATACAACTTATGAATGGTCTAACCTCTTGCAAGCCCCACACGAATGCAAAACCTACACACAACAAAATGGGGAAAAATGTTGGGGCTGTTTTGAGGCTTGCATAGTCAAACTCCCATTTCAATGTTCCCACCTCCATAGACAACTAGAATAGCCATGAGATAGAAAATATAATAAAGCAATGGAGGAAATGCCAAGCAATGACAACACTCTGCTACGTACATCAACTAACAATGCTCAAATGAATGTATATCACCTTCCAAGCAAGGTACCCTCCAACACATGAAGGGAGATGCGAGCTCGCAAGATTGAAGATGCAATAATTGCCACAACAATGAGAGTAAAATCTAGCAAAACAATGCTTTAGAGCTTCAATAATGGTGAGAAAGGTGGATTGTGTAGTAGAAAGTAGAGTGTAGACGATCAAGAAGAGTGTGTAGAGGATGGATTGAATGAAGAATGAATTGTTTTAAAGTGAATAGCAGCCCAAAAGAGCTATTCGAGGTTAGTCAAGGGCATAGGGATGTTACTCTTCATCACCAATGGAGAAGTGTAACACCTCTCTAAATTCCAGAGGTAGGAATCCTGTCAGGATGGAAGCGTGTCGCACAAAAGTTCATGTGTCATGCTAGCGTCCTCAATGAAAATCCCCCCATCAACACTACATATAGTCACTAAGTGGGTGGAGAGTGAGTAGATGAAGTGGAAATGCATTGTCGGATTTAATTTTTATAAGGTGAGGGGATGCAAATAGGGAATTTGCGAGGGGTGCAAAAATTCACTCTATTGTACATTTTTCCCCCACTTTAGTTAGCATATGTGCTACCATATGGGAGGTAAATTAGATTGAAAAGGTCTAGAAATGTATACCTAAACCATCGAGGAAGTAGACCACAATCTGACCCACCTGAAAGAACAGGGAGAAAAGCTGACTCCACAAGTCCTTAGACCCAATGAGAGTTGAAAAAATGCATCATAGATCTGTAGACCTATGGAAGGGTGAAAAAAGAGGCTTTGTAGGTCCTTGGAGCTACAAAGTTAAAAAAAGAGATCCCACAAGATGTAAGCACTTCATAGGTCCTCAAACTTGCAAAGGAGGTGCCCCCCAAGTACTCGGTCCTCAAGGAAGCCGAATGTAAGAGGATCTACAGAGTTTGATTGAAAAGAAACTTCATAGGTGCACTTGCAAAGTAACATGTTAATCCACAGACAAAACATGTTAGATATCAAAAAGAGGCCACACAGGCATAAACACAGACAATTTGCAGGCAATCAACAATTGAAGGAAGAGCTTTCAAAGGGGTCCCTTGGGAACCCTTCAAAAGAAAAGGGATCTACTCAAGGGATGCTCTGTTTGAAAGTGATAACATTTATGAAAAGAAACAACATTTTTTGCCAATGATTCTAGCATCAAGGATTCCTTTTGAAATATTCATTTCATCAAGGAATTCAAAAGAAATAATGTTACCTTGTGAGGGCGAGTACATATTCTATCTATGAATCTGAGATGAAAGAAAAATTCATCCAGGAATGCTAAAGAATGCAATTTTTGAAAAATAATTTTTTTTAAGAAGAGATTCATTGGCCATCGAATGCATCTTTCAAAAATTGAAGTGGTATGATAGCCTCCCTAAGGATGGTGCATGCCAAGCATGGAGGCACGCGACATCCAAAGGAGAGAAAATCAAGAATAAAAGTGATGTTGTGGCCTATGAAACATGGTGAGATGTAACCATGGTAATGTTGTCACACACGCGAGGGAAAGCACATGAGCACCACAACATCACAAAGCAAGAAAGAGAGAAAGGTAAAGAGAAAAAGATAGACAATAACATAACAAACGAGAGATAGGGGGATTTGATATTTCAAGGCTAGAGCTACTCATAAATATAGATAGATAAGTATAATAATATATAAATGAATTGTCATCAACCCCCTACCGTATCAGACCATGTGAAGAAGGAAACATGAAAAAAAATGATTTTTTTTTTTGGATCAACATTGAAGGGAGGCCTAAATGCCCCCAATGCTTTGCATCGTTCCCAATTGTCAAAAATTGATACACAACAAAGAGAAGAATGATGTGACAAATAGAGGAAGTTTTACGACACAAAAAAAATCCTGTATCTAAGAACCTACGAGGGTGAAAAGGGTCATCCATAAACATATAAAACAAGCATGAGGAGCACAACACATACACACACAATCTAATCTACAAGTAAAGAAGAGGTGCCCCCTAGTCCTCATCAACCAAGAGGTCATCATTCTCCTAGTCTAGATCATCATAAGGGGAGGGAAGATGAGCCTGCAAGGGTAGAATATCAGGGGGGGTAACCTCTAAATATCCCACAACAAGAGCCAAGGAAGACGGCCCCTCGAGGTCTTCTCCACTCAGTTTCTGTGAGGTAAACATCAGCGATCTCGCAAAAATTGCCGATAGGGCCAAAACATTATCTATAAAGTTGAGCATGCACTTTACAAGAGTGCAATGTGCCAACTCAGTAGGTGAGGAAGGCGGTGCTCGATATCCACTACTAGCCTCATTGAATGATTCAGGAGCAGTGATGAACTTTGGGGACGTTGAGCCTTCCTCTGTCACTAGGATGATGCAAGCCAATGCAGAAACACCCTTCGAAGAAGGCGAACAGTTCTTCCAACTGTCATTGCTAGCAAGGTCATCCTCCATATTCGCTTCATTAGAGGATGTGAGATCCCCACAGATGAAGTAGAGGGTGAAGAGGAAGAGGAGAAAACCATGGCAGAAACCACCGAGGTATTTGACATGTCAATGGGTTTTGAAAAGGGTGGGATGCTTGGAAGGGACATCAAAAGGGGAGGCTCAGCTCAAGGAGCAATGAATACTTGCACCCTCTTCGGGTGAGGATTGTTCACACTCATAGGGGGAGCCGGGGGTAAGATTGAGATGGAGGGAACTGAAGAAAAAAGAGTGGAAGAGGAGGACACAAAAAAAGATGTTGAAGCAAGAGATACTGGCTCCTCTTCCTTCTTCTGTAAGGCATCGTACTCAACGGACAAAGCCTTCCTTTGATGCTTGCGCTCATGCGCAAGGTGGTTTCTATGACTCCAGGAGCTATAGGTTGCAACCTGAGAAGGGATGGAAGACTCCTATTTACTGTTTAGCCATCAAAGTATCCATCACATCCATTTTTGGTGGAGGGAGGGATTCCTAGATGGGAGTAGGAGGAAGAGATGGAGAAGATGATGCAACAACAACAGGAGGAGCATGCTTGAGTGCCTTAGTGATAGGCCTCTTCTCATTCACTACCTTGGAGGTAGGAGTAGTAGGAGGATGCAAAGGCTAATATATAGAATACACTCCATGGGGACCCTTCCTCTTACCATACAAAATGAGTTGAGGCACTGCAGGTAAGATAGAAAGTTTAAATGCCTTACGCTTGGCCTTTTTCCAAGTGGGCACTATCAGACTTCCTAAGAGATGAATAGGAGTGGAAGTTGAGGGAATTGTAGTAGGGAAAGAGGAAGCGATAGGTGGGACAATAGGGGAGGAAGAAGAAGGGCCCTGAGTGCAGGTAGGCTTCCCCTTCCCCTTTCAGGAGGAAGAGGCAGCCTGCTACTGTGCTATAGGGTGAGTCATTTTTGGCTGTCCTCGGCCCCCGGTCTTATACTTAACATAATTTTGACAAAGTAGGTTCGTTCTGGGAGGGAGGGGACTGACTAGGGTTGGTAAAAAATGATCCAAGGAATAACCCCCATAGGATACCAATGGCTGACACCCTGTGTCATGCACGACATGCATGACACCTACGTGAGAGAACTTTAAACACTTGTGAATTACAAAAGTGACTCCATTCATGGAAGCTAGCCAAGGGATGGCCAACTTCACCTTGAATAGGTTAGATTCCAAAATGACATCGAAAGGGGTATCCACAGTGCTATGACCTACTAGGAAAAAAAGAGTTATAGATCCATACGGGGCAAGAGAGAGGCCATCATGTGTATGTATAGTAGTTTTTGTCTTCTCATATTCCTCCCTCTATAAAGAATTTAACAAAAGAATCTCTTTCATGATAAAATTCATGCGACTCTCGGGGTCGACTAGGACTCCTGTCACAATGCTTCCATTAAGGTGACCAAGAATATATATGGGAGAGGCTTTGTTTTTCAAGGGTAAGTCCTACAAGGTGAAAGTCACACTTGGCAAGCTAGTTGTAGGTTGAGGGGGAGAACTAGGAGTAAACTAGACCACATTTATGTACGTTGAGGCCTTAGGAGAAGCATTAGAAGGATCAATAATTAAGTTCATGGAGTGAGATGGGAATGGGTTTGTATAAATTTGCAACTCACTATTCTCCTTAGCCACTGAATTATTCACATTTTGTTTCTTACCATCAAGATGGATGGTATCATCATCGATGCGATCTTGTATCTCATGACGTAGGTGCATGCAACATTCAATATAATGCCCATGGACACGATGGTATTGGAAAAATGCATTTCCATCATGCCAGTCGAGATAAGGCTCCCTCAAAGGTCGAGGATCTTCTAATGTTATAATCTTATCCTTCAACAACTTCTACAGAATAGAAGAACAAGACTCAAATAATTTTGTAAATTGTCTATTGCACTTGAAGCCTCGATTGTTAGTTGTGACGATTACATTTGTGACAAATTTTCCTTTTCCCGAAATGGACACTATAGATCTTCCTTCAGGATGGGAGCACAAGGAGGATCCCTTGAATTGAACCACCGTTTGTTGGTACTCCCACAACACAACACACAAATGTACGAAAGATGGGTATTTCATTAAGGAAAATTCTCCTGCCAAGATCATTGCAAGTTACCTATGAACACCTTTTGTACATCAAAGTCAAGTAGTGGGTAAGATATTTGTAAAAAGAGCGCTTGGTATTGTGTAATGAAATCAATGATCTTCTCATGCTCTCCCTGCTTGCATCATACGAGATCCAAAAAAGGTCATCTTCAGATTGATGTTAGCCTAGAACTACTGAAGAAACTGAATTATAAGTTGATTGAATGAGATATAGAATTTTTAGGATAGGAATGATACTACTCTAGTGTTGTATCCTTGAGAGATCGAGGGAAGAGTTTAGCCATCAGAGCATTTTGATGAAATAAATTCATACACATCATATTAAAAGATGACACGTGTGTTTGGGGATCTCCTTTACCACCATACTTTTCAAACTTAAGAATTTCCATCCCTTGAGGGATGGGAGTGTTCAAAATTATCACTGACAATGGGCTATGTCAAAAGAAGGGCTAAAAGATGGTCTGGGCAGAGGCCTAAGACAGATTCACCAACTGGTTTTGCATTTGACCCATATTCTATCTAAGAGCATTCATAATAGGGTTTGAAGATGACAAAGGACCAGTGGAACCTCCACCAGAACCACCTTTGGAGCGACCACCATGACCACCACCAAAACCACCACTAGGGTCACCAATGTGGTCTCCACTGAAGCCACCATCATAGCCACTGCCAGATCCAACACTGTGACATCCACCAGAGCCATCGTTGGAGCCACCACGAGACATATCAGAACCACCAACCCCCATTCCATGATAAATTCTATTCCCAAAAGTAGGGTTGCCCCCAAGAGGAAGAAATTCAAATCATAGAGGTATCCTACTTTCCTTGACAATAAGATGTGGATTAGGAGCTGGCATGTTAATGGGAGGGCCTATTTCAACCATGCATATCGACGTAACAGGCATCAAGAAACTAATTTTTCTTTCATAGGTGTCATGCTCATGACCTTAGGTAATTCTTGACCGGGGGTTGTAAGAGGGGACGCATGCTTGTACTAAATAGATAATACCATAAAGAACTTCTATGCTTGTCCAGTCTTTTCCTAACATATACCTGATTTCATTGGTAACCCTTGTGGGCCTAGCCATGCTTTGATCTTTCTCTAAATGATTTTGCAAGATTGAATAGCCCCCTATCTAGATCCATGATATGCTCTGTAGGAATAGGGATGAATTCACCTTTGTCTAGAGGCAAAGGCAAAGGGGAAGAAGGAGGTGTAGGGGAACGAGTGGTTTCATCGAAGTAACTCACCTCTGTTGTTGAAACCATCTCCTGAGAGGCAAGAGCCGAAGTGACCCTCGTAAAGTCCATTCCCAAGTGTTGATGTCACACACTTCTTCTAAACACGTTCCTAGAGGTTGTAGATTGAGTTGTGAAGCTCATAAAGATTCACAATATTCAAGCTCACAACCTACACAGACATGAGGAAGAGAACCTCAACACAAAAAAATGAATATCACAAGATTCATGTTGGGTTCACCAAAATGTAGAGGAGGGGGATCAAATGCTCAGGACCCTAGTACATAGGAGGGTCTAGAACGATCAGCTGCCCTAATCTACCTCAAGCTAGATGGAAGGTTTAGGAAATTTTTAAGATTTTTAAGGTAGAGAAAGAAGAGCACTCTCAATACTGCTATCTTTCTACTAACCTGGGAGTTTTAGGGGGTTAAGGGACGACAACATGGCACCCTGGCATCTCACAGATGCATCGGAATTCATACAGACATAAAGTATGAAATACAGTGCAAATCCTTAAGAAATGAGCTAACTTAAATAGTACGCTAACTTAAATAGTACAGTTTAATGCAATAACAAGAGTAGAAAATGAAAAAATAATGAAATAACAAGAGATATGCCTTAAATTTCTAACTAGAATTTGACAAGGGTGAAAGGTGATGGAAATAGAACTTATGAATGGTCTAGCCTCTCGTGAGATCCACACAAACGCAAAACCTACACACAATAGAATGGGGAAAAATGTTGGGGATGTTTTGGGGCTTTCCATGGTCGAACCCCCATTTCAATGTTCCCACCTCCACGAATAGCCATAATAGCCACGAGATAGAAAATACGATAAAGAAAGCAATGGAGGAAATGCCAAGCAATGGCAACAAAACTATGCTATGTACATCAAGTAACAATGCTAAAATGAATCACCTTCCAAGCAAGGTACCCTTGAGCACATGAAGGGAGATGTGAGCTCACAAGTTTGAAGATGCAATTGTCACCACAACAATGAGAGTAAAATTCAGTAGAGTAATGCTTTAGAGCCTCAACAATGGTGAGAAAAATGGAGTGTGTAGTAGCAAGTAGAGTGTAGATAATCAAGAAGAGTGTGTAGAGGATATATTGAATGAAGAATGAATTATTTTGAAGTGAATAGTCACCCAAAAGAGCCGTTTGAGGTTGGTCAAGGGCGTAGGGGTGTTACTCTTCATCGCCAATGGAGAAGTGTAACACCTTTGCAAATTCCAGAGGCGGGAATCCTATTAGGACGAAAGTGCACCACATAGATGTCTACGTGCTATGCTAGAATCCCTAATGAAAATTCCCCTATTGACACTACAGACAGCTTCCAAGTGGGTGGAGAGTGAGTGGATGAAATGGAAATGCATTGTTGGATTTAATTTTTCTAAGATGAGGGGATGCAAACGGGGAATTTGTGAGAGGTGAAAATTCACTTCATTACACCATAATGCATCTTTATGGGTATGATTCCTCCTAACTGCATTATAAGGAGTAGAATTATGGCTTGGATATTGCTATTGTCATGTGAGGAATCTTCTTGGAGAGGTTTCATGCATGAAAAATTCCAAATAACTTTAGCTAGTGAAAATTCAATGAATTTTATGATCTTAATAGCTTGGTATGATGGTTTCTTAGTATGATATTTGATTCTTCAATTCAAGGAAGTGTGAAAACACCACACTTGATCAAAAACATTCTCATTAACTAATTTATGAGAGGCTTGAACTCTTGCACTATGGGAATTATTTAGTTGTTATCCCTTGAGACCTTGGAGATCATTATGAAGAAGGTGAAGTTATCAAATGATAACAGTGATATGACATGGAGGGAAATTTGGGGTTCAAATATTTACTCCTTATTAGGTAAGGCCTAGGGTTCAAGAGTCTTAGCTACAACCCAAGGTAATTTTTATGATTCTTCTATACCTTTTATGACCCCTTAGCAATAGAAATAGCACTAGAGGTGGAAGCATAATAAGGCTAACAAGGTAGTAAACCTAGTAGAGGCAATGCTCAGAGTGAGCAATAGAAGAAATACTAGAGGAATTACATGATTAGGGAGTAGGCTAGAGATACTCACCCTAGCCCCAATTCCTTGAGATTTTAATAATTGAGTAATCAATATTCCATGCAACCTTGAGTTACTATACCATGTTATCCTTTTGGAAAGGAGGGCCACAATACTAGTATTTAATTGTATGGACCAATCACAATTGGTGGTTAGAGAATTATAATGTTAGAGAAAATGGTTGGAGATGTCAAGAAGTTTAAATGAGTGCCTGTAATAGTTGATAACAATAAGGTTGATAATTAAGGAATAATGTTAGATACTTCAAATGTGCTTGATGGTCTATAGTTTCTATTTTATTTTATTCAAGAGCTTCTAACTCCATTCTATTGGGGATTAATTACCCCTATTGTAGATTATTAAAATAAGTTAAGATAAAGAAACTTATGATTATGTGAGCAAAACTAATAGATAGTATTCAAAAATGTATACATAAAAATGTTAATAAAATCAAATTGAACTATATGCAAACACAAGATTACATAAGACACCAATTTTTACATTATAGACCATTGTGGGAGAAAACCCACAACCAAAATATAGTTATCATTACATTATTCAAAAATCAAAGACTAAATACAACACGTCCCTTAAAAATTCTCAATATGCAATGTCAGATGAAACCCTTCTTATACAATCAACCTTCCACCAAACAACCTTATCTCTATCCAACCTTCTATCCTTGACACCTTCATGTGAGAAGATACATATAAATGTCATCATGGAATACTAATTTTTTAACTATCTAACCAACCTATGGAATACCAAGAATCAAACAATTATATTTTGATCATACCATGATGTCAACATACTACACATATCACTAAGCTTGATTTATTTTTTATGTATAATCACCATGTTTATGTTTATAATCTCAGTGCAAAGCCACAAAGAAACATAGGAAGCATAAGCTTAAATTACAACATCACAATTTCCAAAGCATATTTCTTATGCCACAAAAAAATAAATTTCTTCTCAAACACAAGGATCCTCATCTTCAAAGCAACCAAATTATTTTTTATATTTGCAATAAACCATGTCACAAATCCCTTGACTATTTTTGCAAAAATAAGGCCATTAAAGTTGTCTATTCCGATGAAGATACAACAACATGGTGGGATGTTGTAGATGAAAAGACCTAGTCATTACCATACAAGATGATTCAATAGCTGCTTACTAGACATTGCTGATGTGCACATATCTTCCTATATAGTCACCACTAGTAGCATCGAGTTTTTAGTAATATATAGAAAACTTTGACCATTTCTAGTTTCTTGTGGTACTTGAAAATATGCTAAAGATTAAAATCTCCTTAAATTGCAGTGCATGAACTCCAACTCGATTACACCTATACTTTAATTTTCATTCATGCTTCCATTAACAATAAAGTTAGTACATATTAGTGAGTTCTCCTCCAAAATGAATTTTGGTTGCTACCACAACACTACCACATGTAAACAAATATGCATACTATATCATAACATCTAAAACTCATTAAATCATACCACATTGCATTTTATATCTACTCATAAATTTGTAGATAAATTCTCCAAGAAATCTCCATAAGTGAACATCACACCCAAATCCCAAAAAATTTCAACCTTCCACCAAGCAACCTTCTCGCTATCCAACCTTCTAGCCTTTACACCTTCATGTGAGAAGATACACATAAGTTTCATCATGGAATACCAATTGTTTAACTATCCAACCAACCTATGGAATACCAAGAATCACACAATTATATTTTTATCATAACATGATGTCAACATACTACCCTTATCACTAATCATGATTTATTTATATGTATAATCAACATGTTTATGTTTACAAAGTCTCAACGCAAAGCTGCAAAGAAACATAGGAAGCTTAAGCTTAAATTACATCATAATTTCCCAAAGCACCATTCTTATGCCCCAAAAAACAAAATTTCTTCGCAAACACAATGATGCTCATCCTCAAAGCAACCAAATTATTTGCTATATTTGCAATAAGCCATGTCACAAAGCCCTTAATTATTTTTGCAAAAACAAGTCTGTTGAAGCTGTTTATTTTGATGAAAATGCAACAACATGGTGGGATGTTGTAGATGAATAATAGAACCTAGTCATTACTATATAAGATAAGTCAGTAGTTGCTCACTAGACATTGTTGATGTGCACATATCTTCTTATATAGCCACCACTACTAGCAT
>VDFB02151514.1:0-11815 GCA_007258455.2 Sequoia sempervirens
TGATGGAGGATCTTGGCAAGCTCCCATGGATAAAAACATGTATGGAATCAGCAAGAAACATTTGCAAATTTGTTTACAATCATGCATGGGTGCTTAACCTTATGAGGCAATACAAGGGGTTGAGGGAGTTGTCTCGTCCTGGCATCACTCGGTTTGCATCAAATTTTATCATGTTGCAATCCTTGATTCGGTCAAGGGCACCTTTGAGGCGCATGTTTGCTAGTGAGGGGTGGTCTTCCTCATCCTTTTCTACAAGCACTGCAGGGATTGCTGTGGCTGATTGCATATTTGATGAGGCAGGGTTTTGGACACCAGCAGATGAGATTGTGAAGGTAACATTTAATTCTTTATTATGTTTTAATTTTTAATCCTATCTTACTTTTATTTGTTCATTTTCATTGACAGTCACACTTACTTATTTGTGAAACATGTTTGCACTTTGCAGTTTATTGAGCCCTTGCTAGTCCTCCTACGAGTTGCAGATGGGGAGAAGCCCGCAATGGGCTACATATATGAGGGCATGGATAGGGCCAAAGAGGCCATTAGATCAGTCTATGGTGGAGTTGATGATAAGTATCGTCCCATTTGGGAGATCATTGATAGGAGATGGCAAAACCAACTCCATAGGCCCATCCATGCAGCCGCATGTTTCTTAAATCCGGCCTTCCACTTCCGCCGTGATCTCCGTGCAGATAGAGAAATTCTTAGTGGGCTCTACTCGACGATAGAGAGAATGTTGCCCGCTGTTACTACACAGATAGTGCAGGAGATAGATGCCTTCACTAAGGCACGAGGAGACTTCTTTGCACGCCAAATGTGCAAAGATAGTAGGACAACATTAATGCCAAGTAAAAATATATTTAAGGCAATAATTTTCATCTTTTTATATTATAATTTATTATTAAATGTTGAACTTGAACTTGAAACTTGAAATGAGAGTGATTTTGTTTCTTTTTCTCATCTCAGATGGATGGTGGGAGATGTTTGGTTCTGATACACCGAACCTGCAAAATGTTGCCATACGAATATTGAGCCAGCCATGCAGTTCATCCGGTTGTGAGCGCAATTTGAGTATGTTTGAGCACATACACTCCAAGAAGCGCAATAGATTGACAGTGGAGAGGATGAATGACCTGGTATATGTTCATTACAACCTTCGGCTCAGATACAGGAAGGCTTTTGACCACGACAACACCCCGATCAGTTTAGAGGAGGTTGATCCACAGTCTGAGTGGATCACTGAGGCTACAGACGCAGTCTTTAGTGACGAGGACCTTGATTGGGTGGACCAGGCAGAGAGAGAGGCTGAGGTTGTAGCCATGGCTGAGGAGGAGGCTAGAGTACGAGGAGACATAGCTACTGGTGGTGAGAGTGGTATGGGGACTCAGACACAGGCAGAGACTATGGCTGCAACTGTAACATCATCCAGGACCTTTAGACGCCTTCGTAGGAAGGATGCTGGCTCCACTGTGCCATAGGCATAGAGTGATAGACTTATAGCTATTGTTTTGAATCTTTTGATATTTCATATTTGTATGGAACAGTTGATGTCATGGATTTCATTTTCCATGAGTTTTGTATACATTTGACTAATTTTATATATCAAAGTATGTTATTTCCTTCAGCAGCGCAACTACAATTTGTGTACTTTATACTTATGTGATCATTGTATATTTGTGTATGTGATCAAATTTGCTTTTATTTGTGTTGTATTTAATAAAGGGTGCTTGAAACAAGTTTTAAATCTTTAAAAATCTCTAATTTTCTAAAGTTTTTCTTAACTTTTTCATTCTTTGGTCGAAGCCCCGCGCTTTCGAAGTTCGAAACCGAAAGCCGAAGTCGAGTCACTCCTAGCCGAACCGAGCCTTTGTTAAATGGTTCCGACCGACACCGGAATTGCTGCCAACAGCTTTGTGTGCTGGAAGAAGTCCGCCACCAAACCACCTCGTGCCCTCAGGCAGGAAGGATTGATGAATTCGGAAAGTGCAGGATGCCAAAGGATTTGAATCTGCTGAGCACCCACCACCTGAAACAAGGTGCTGACCTGGTGAAGGGGGATGTATGACGATTGGGATCTGAATATGCTCTCTCAATATGCCAGGTGCAGAAAATACAGCTCACAGTAGCCCAGACCTGTGCAAAATATAGAATGAACAGATTATGAAATGCAGAATGCAGAATGGTATTGAGTATGGTTAGGGTTTTTGTCCCAACCTCCTTACACCTGCCAGGGATTTCATCCTGTAGGTGCTGTTACTTGAAGTTTCGTTCAAACTTCTTTTCATGCCTGCCAAAAGACCTCCGAATGCATATTAATAGCTGCTTCCAAAGATAGGGCGCATGAGCCTAGCTGTGGCGCCAAGTTTTGAAATTTAAAAATTTGATTTAATGTATTTATTTTATATTTTGATATTTATTAATTAATATGTACACAAGGAGTGTTTAAAAACACTTTTATAGATGAGAAGTTGGAGTCTGCCCTAGGAGGTATAGGACATGATAGTCCTCCCTCCCCAAGATTGCTTGTCCCTAAGTAATTTCAAACTTGGTGCTCAAATATCTCCACCCATTCCCAAGTGGGCATTTTCAAGTGGAAGTTTCTTACATTTCACCAAATACTCCAGAATTACGTTTTTCCTTAGCCTCTTCTCCTTCATGTCCATGTAGCTTCAAGTTCCAAAGCCAATTCCCTTCATCATCAAGTGGTGGTAGCTCTAATGAATGTGTAACCTGCTGTTCAAGGGCCTTCTTAAGGCATGACACATGAAAAACATTATGAATCATGCTATTTTTTGGAAGCTCCAGCTCATAAGCAACCTCACCTATCCTCCTTATGGTCTTGTAAGGCCCATAAAACTGTGGCTTAAGCTTTTCTACACCACTTCCCTTGATGAAGGATTGTTGATAGGGCTGTAACCTTAAGAAAATCATGTCCCCCACCTCAGCTACATTTTTTTGCTGGTTTTGGGATTGCTGTAAGTTTTTTTTGAGTTTATTCATAATGTCTAAACTTTGTTGAATCAAATCTCTAGCCCCAAAAACTCTACTATCTGAGAGAATCAAATACATGAATGAAATGACATCATAACTATAGAGTGCCTTGAAAGGAGTCATACCTATAGACATGTAATGAGTAGAATTGTCGCAATACTTTTCAACGTGGAACCAATTGACCCAAGCTGTTTGCTGCCTTGTAACATAGTTCGGCAAGTATCCCTGCCTATTTGTTCACAATATCTATTTGTCCATTGGTTTGAGGGTGATAACTAGTGCTAGGAGGCAACTCCATACTTGCCAATTGAAAGAGTTCTTGCTAAAACAAGCTGTTAAATTTTTTGTCCCTCTCACTTACAATGTTTCTTTGCAGTCCATGTAGTTTGAATGTCTATCTAAAGAACAAATCAGCCACTTGTGTAGCCTTGAACTTTGAAGATACAACATTAAAATGAGCATACTTAGTGAGTCTATCGACAGCCACATAAAAGCAATCCTTACCTTGCACTTTTGGTAGTTCTGTGATGAAATCCATGGAGTTGCCATCCCATTTCTGTTTTGGAATGAATAGGGGCTTCAACAAATCAGTTGGAAATGTATGCTCTGTTTTGTTTTGTTGACAAACTAAACACTCCCTCACATGCCTTGACACATCACCTTTGAGCCCCTTTTGTGAAAAATGCTCTCTTACGTATTTATATGTCTTGTAGTACTCTGGATGACCAGCAAGTGGTGTGTCATGACATGCCTTCAAAGTTTTCTCCTTCATCTTGGATTTTGGGACAAGATATGCCCGGTCCTTATAAAAGATGAGCTCACCAATCACCTTGTACTTGTCATCTTGTAGCTTGCCATCCAAAATGTTAATGGCACATGTGTTCGTGGCATATTTAGCTAGTATAGAAACCTCCCAATCAATAGATATATCAGTCATAGAACATTATTAAGGCTTCCTAAAGAATGTAGTAGCCACCACATTATTCTCTACCTTAACATACTCAGTGTCAAAATTATAAGCTTATAGTTTACTTACCCATTTTTGTTGTCTATCATTCAAATCCTTCTGATTGAGGAAGAACTTTAGTTGTTATGATCCATTTTCACCACAAACTTCCACAAACCAAATATTGCCTAAACTTGGCTAGCGCATGCATGATGGCCAATATCTCCTTATCATATATAGGGAAACTCCTCTTTGATTCCTTGAGCTTCCTACTCTCAAATGCTATGGGGTGTTTATTGTGCATTAAAATTGCTCCAATCCTTTCACCTGAAGCATCACACTCTAAAAGAAAAGGAAATGAAAAATTTGGAATAGCCAAAACAGAACATGAACTCATTACCTCCTTAAGCTTTGTCAAAAGCTCTCAGTGCTGAAGTGCTCCAAGAGAAGGCCCCCTTCATCAAATTTGTCAATGGGGCTGCAAGTTGTGAAAATCCTTTGACAAACTTTTGGTAGTAGTTGCAAAGTCCCACAAACCCTCTCAAATGTGACAAAGTCCTTGGTTGAGGCCACTCCCTAATTGCCTTGATCTTCTCCTCATGCACGCTAATCCATTGGGAACTAATCTTATTCCCCAAATATAATATCTCAGTCAAACCAAACTCACATTGGGATGCTTTTGCATAGAATGAATGCTGCTCTGGGATGCCAAGCACCTCATCCATGTGCCTCAAGTGGTCCTCCCATGTCTTTTTGTAAATCAAGATGCCATAAAAAAAAACTAGTATAGACTTCCTTAATTGTAAAATAAATACTTGATTCATGCATGACTAGAATGTGGTAGATGCATTGGTCAACCCAAATGGCATGACCAAGAACTCATAACGCTCATAATGACACCTGAAAGTTGTTTTGTGCACATCCTCATCCCAAACTTTTATTTGGTAATATTTTAAATGTAGATCAATCTTAAAAAAATACATTGCACCATGAAGCTCATCTATCAACTTATTGATCTTGGGTATGGGATAGTGGTTCTTGATGGTTTTGTTGTTGAGGGTTCTATAATCAATGCAAATCCTCATAATCCTTATTTTTGATCAACACCGCAAAAGAAGCAAATGGGCTAGAGCTAGGTCGTATGTGTCCCATGGCCAACAACTCCTTAATTGCCTTCTCAATCTCCTCCTATGATAAGGTGTAGTGATGACTAGTTTTGCTCCTTCCTCAAGCTTTATCACATGCTAGAATCCTCTATCTAATGGCAGACTTGGAGGAATTTCGTTGAATACCTTGCTATGTTTATCTAGGATGGATTGGATGTCAACATGATAAGAAGTCCCATCCTTGGATGGGCTTGTATCTATGATCAAACACTCTACTGCCCAAGCAACTTGGCCTCTACGAAAATTCTCTCCATCCTCTTAGTGGAAAAAAACCATGGGACTGCCATTGGATAAACCATGAAGAACTACCTCCTTCCCATTGGATTTGAATTTCAACTCTAAAGTTTGATAATTTTGTGTGTACTTGCCAAGCAAGTGCAACCATTATACTCCCAAAACCAAACCCATCTCACCAATGCCAATCACATAGAAATAATCTTGCTTCTAATGCCCTCCTAATGTCAACTCAAGTTGTTGAATCCTTTGGTTGCATGGGATAGTAAACTTGTAAGCCATCGTAACATTAAATCCCTCAAAATCCTTTATCCTCAAGCCCATCTAAGCCACCAATCCCTCATCAATGAAGTTGTGAGTGGCTCCACTATCAATCAAGACTATCACCCTACATTCATGTAAAACTCCTCTAACTCAAAGAGGGTGATACCTACGTGCTCTTGAAAGTGCTGCATGTGTGCCACTTGAATGCTCTCCTCCCTGATCCTCATGCTCAACCTCATCTGCTATATTTTTGGGATTATTTTCTCCGACTTTAGAATCCTCATCGATAACTACCTCTATATAGTATATTTGCCTTTTTCCCAAGCACTTGTGGCTTGGTACCCATGGCTCTCAACAAGTGAAGCATAGTTTTTTCCTTCAAAACTCATTTCTAGATTCATCCACCTTGCTAGGTTTTGGAGGTTAATGCCTTAGGTTATGGAACACTCTTGTGAAATGGTCTCCTCTACTATCCTGATGGTGCACTCTCGAGGGGAGATTTACTCTTAATTGCGGAGGCCTCCAAATTTAATGCCCCTTGAATGACATCCTCCAAGATGTTGGCTCAAAAGCTATCATTTATCCTTGGAGCGACTCTGATAATCCCTTAATAAACAAGAACATGAGCCTCTTATTCATCACATCAAGTACCTTGACTGAAACCCACTAAAATTTTGCTACATAATCCTCCACTGAACCAAGCTGATCTCAAACGTGTCAATTCCGTGAAATACACCTCTGGATCTCTCCTATCAAGCCTATCTATGAGCTTTTGTGTGAAATCAACATATGGCACAATGTGGTTAGGCTCTTCTTTGATCAATCCATGATGCCACCACTTATGAGCTATGACCTCCAAATGAAGAATGACAAACTTGATTGCTTCATTTTTCATCACAGGGCTAAGTGAGAGATATGTATCTAATTTTTGAACCCAAGTTCGTGTGGTGACCTTTTCAGAACCACCAAAAGTAGGAAGTGCCAATTTACTCACCCTTTATTGTAGATCTCTATTAAATTGCTGCATTGATTGTCTTCTTTCAGCCCTTGATCCACTCCTTGCCCTAATATTACTGTATTGTTCCAATGGGATCTGGTTTTAGATATCTGGATCAAGCCTCATGTATTCATCTAGGATGGCATTGAAGTCATTTGCAGCTTGGTTTGGCTCCTCCTCTCTTTGTGGTGACTCCACTCTAGGCAAAAATGTAGGTTGGAAGGGTGTGAGGGCTGATCCAGCTAGGGTTCTACTGTTATTAATGTGGTTTCCAGCCCCATTTTGAACTGAATTAGTCCCTTCTCCTACGTTGTTTGATGCAAATCTAGTGTGGTTAATTGTGTTAGCAAGATTTTGCATCATTTGCATGAGTATTTTTGTCATTTACTCTTGTCTTCTTATGTAAGCCTTCAAGTCATCCTCCTGATCAACCATTTTCGGATATCTGGATCAAGCCTCATGTACTCATTGAGGATGGTATTGAAGTCATTTGCAGCCTGGTTTGGCTCCTGCTCTCCTTGTGGTGACTCCATTCTAGGCAAAAAGGTAGGCTAGAGGGTCTGGGTGCTGATATAGCTAGAGTTCTTTTGTTATTAATGTGCAGCCCCATTCTGATCTGAATTACTCCTTTCTCCTGCATTATTTGATGCAGATCTAGTGTGGGTGTTGATCAGGTTTTGCATCATTTGCATGAACATTTGTGTCATTTACTCTTGTCTTCTCAAGTAAGCCTTCAAGTCATCCTCCTGATCAACCATTTTCTTCTTACCTCTGCTTTCAGTTCCCCTGTTATTTTTGTATGTGGCTGTTTCTAATTTTTCTTTCTGAAGCCCTCTAGTCCCTTTGACTGAGATGTTGGAAATAAGCCACACCTGGACCAATGATGGGCTGGCCACAGAGGGGCCAGTAGCTTAGTTGGTAGAGCACTCCGGCAGCAAATGGAAGGTCCCAGGTTTGAAAGAAGAGAACTATACATTTGTTTCTAGATTGAGGGTTGAAAAAGTTGTTTCTGAAGGGCCTTTTTTTTGTACTTGTTAGATAAACACATTGACAATGAAAACAATGAAATTTTGTTAATTTATGTGTTGACTCTCATGTGAATTCTCAATTCAACTCTAATGCTATGTAATTTGGTTCTATATGAATATGATGAGTGCCTTATAATATAAATAACTTAGATTTCTTTTTATTTTTCAATTTTTTCCATTTTTAATTGCAGTCCCCTGTTGTAGCCCCCCAAAAATTCTTCTCCTCCCTTGCTGCATAGAAGCACATTTCTGTGCTTCCTGCTGCCCCAGTCCGGGAAACTTTGTGGAACATAGAATATTTCTGAATACTATTAATAATTATGTTCACAGAAATAATATTTCTTATATTGGAAGTTAAGTTTCCTCAATGTTTGTGTTATTTGAAAAATTCATCCAAAAATAATCTTTTTCTCAAATTCTTGTTTTCTGAGAAACCTTATGTTCTGTAAATTCCCCATACAAACTTGTGCTCTAGAGTTTGTTTTTCTTCCAAAGTAAAACTTGATTCTTCTCAAATTTGTAGATGGAATAAATCTCACAGTAAGGCCTAGTTCTTGCATGATTTATCGAAGAGAGTCTATAAATTAATCATTTATGTAATTCAAGTAAAAAAATGTAACCCTAGAGAGAATTTATAATAACAATAATTTACTAATATTTTTTTTTCTTGTAAGTAATTGTTCATTTGGTTTTCCAATTGATCCTCTCTAATGTGTGCCGATATTTTTCTGGAAAATTGGTGTATTTCTTTTGAACAAAAATTTTTGGAGCTTTATACTATGACACACTAGTAGTTATGGAAGACCTAGGTATGCCTGTGGTGCTAGAGGACTTGAAGAAGAGGTGGAAAATGTAAAGTTCCAATAGTCATCTTTAGTAGTTCTCACCTTATTATTGACCTTTATGATAGAGATATATCTATTCTACCCCTATTCAATAGGGGCCTGTTGTGACCTTTTCACACATTGCCCCATTGCAAATGGGGACTCCCTGTTTTCACATTTTGCTTTGGCATTGCAACTGCTTATCACACTTTTTTTCTTTCACAATGAGGAGTTAGAGTTCTGAAGAGTCATCCGAGCCAAGTTGGGAATTTAAGCCCGAAATAGTGCCTAAACGTCACGAAAGTGCTCAAAAGGTCCGGAAGACGAGGATCGCCTGTGCTTTGAGTCAATTCTGACACTTCCTATTTTTTAGGGATTTTTACTTTTTTGCTTTTTTCATTTTTGGCATTTTTGGACCAATTTGGGATCCCTACTTTTTAGGGATTTTGTTTTTTCTATTTTTAGAAAGTCAACCCTGGTCAAAGAGTCAACATTTCCATTTTTAGAAGCAAAAACAAGCCAAAAAATTAGAAAAATCAAGTAAAAATAAAGCAAAAATCATGAAAAACCAAGAAAAATCACATGGCGAGGGTTTTGTTCCAGAAGACCCAGATAATAGCAAGAAATTCAATGGCAGAGTATCTAGCAAGTCCGCCATGAAGTGTCAAACATCTTGGCAAGTCTGCCCTTGCCATGGAAGGAGAAGATGATATATCTTAACACTTGTGAAGTCCACCCCAACCTTGGAGAAAGTTTGGCATGAACTTGAGCAAGTCCGCCCAGCCTAATGTGGAGTTGGCAAAACTTCTCCAAAGTCCGCCCAAGTGGAAAGGAAGCTTGTCCAAGATGCTGAGAAGTCCGCCCATCTTAAGAAGTATGACTAAAGCACTCCAAAGTCCGCCATGCCAAAATGAGGGATGGAAAGACTATTGGGAAGTCCACCCTACCATGGCAAGTAGTTGGTGAAGTCCGCCCAACTTGGAAGAAGGCAGAAAATTAAAAATTTGGCTAAGAATGGACGCCTTTGAGAGGGAAAACTTGAAAATTTTGGCTAAGTATAGGTGCCTTGCCTATGTAATGTTACCTTGGGGAGAAAAATTTCATGAAATTGACTAAGTATTTGATGCCTCGGAAAATGAAATTTGAATTTTGGCTAAGTGTAAAAGGAAAATACATGTAGAAAAGAAGTTCCAAGTCCGCCATGCCAAAATAAGAATGGCTAGAAGAGTTTGAACTCCGCCCTTGTCTCTTGGAAAGACAACTCCAAAGTCTGCCCAAGCTGTGTCAAACACTTCATGAAGTCCGCCTTGGACAAAATAATGGATGGCAAGGCAAGCTTCAAGTCCGCCCAAAGTGAGGATGTCCAGCATGAAGCAAAGTCTGCCTTCAAGCATGATGGAAAATTTCTAAGGCATGAAGTGCCTAGAGGGGAGATGAGAATGGCACGAAGAATGTGAAGTCCTCTTGGAAGGAGAGATGGGTGTGTCAAGGCACCAAGAAAGTCCGCCATGTTAAAGGAGTTTGTCAAACAAGCCTCCAAGGCCGCCCCAACATTTGGAATGAAAGTGAAGAAGTCCGCCATAAGAAGATGAACAACATTCTTGAAGTCTGCCAAGCATAGCATGTCCAAGCCTTTATGAAGTCCGCCTTTCCCCAAGCAAGGCATGTCCAAGGCAAAGTAAAGTCCGACCTAGGCCTATTGAAGAAAATGTCTTGAGCATTATGAAGTTTGACTTTGATTGAATAAAAATGTCTAAGACTGCAGCAAGTCTGCAAATGAAGATGTCAAGACACAAGTAAAGTCTGCCCAAGGAGAGGATAAAAAATTGGCTAAGTGTTGGCCCCTTGGGGAGAAGAATTCAGAAAATTGACTAAGTGTTGGAAAGAAAATAAGAGGAATGAAGAGGAAAATAAAGAGGAAATGAATAAAATCCTTAGCACAAGCCAAATTCAGAGTTGAAGGCAAGTCCATAGGCAAAGTTCATTCGAGCATGGAGATGGCCAGAATCTTGGCTAAAGTGTTGAATGGTCCACGCGAAGGTGTTACAAAATGAAATTGAATAGCCAAAATTTGGCTAAGTATGGAAAATACTTCATAGAGAAAATTCCAATTTCCTCCATTGTGGTGAAAGCACAGAGACATTCTTCTCCAAATTCAAGGCACTTGAAAGAATATTCAGACATCTTGAGGGGATTTCATTTGCAATCCTGGACCTGTTGAAGCAATCGGGGCAACTTCTTGAGGGATTTCATCTCTTGAAGAATTAAAAACAAGCTTCCAATTATAATCAA
Source organism: Sequoia sempervirens (assembly GCA_007258455.2). NCBI lineage: Eukaryota > Viridiplantae > Streptophyta > Pinopsida > Cupressales > Cupressaceae > Sequoia > Sequoia sempervirens. Next base: position 10,743 of record VDFB02151514.1, read on the forward strand.
ATGGTGACAAGAAGAGTGTTCCAAACAAATTTCCATACTTAGACAATTTCTTGACACAAATTGGATAATTCAGAGAGGAAATCTGAAGGGAATAACACCAATCCAATTCAACCAGGAAGAATTTCAAAGCAATCAGGAAAGGCTTAAAAACTTCAAGTCTAAACATGTGCTCCAAGGCGAGACTTCCAATATAGGTGAGAAGAAGAAATCAAAGTCTCAAATTGGAATCCGAGATCAAAGCTAGGAAAAAACAAGCACAAAGGACAAAGTAATCGGCAAGGAAAATATTCTAAGGCAGGAACGTGGAAGAAAAACAAAGTGACCAAGGAAGACATCCAACATGCTGAGGCGGTGCCTCGTCATCTTCCAACCAATCAAATTGTTCCGAATCAACATGCAACAACTTTCTATTTTATTGTTGGTTTATATTTAGCAGAAGGACAAGTGTCCCCAAATGAAATTTTCTCATTAGTCGAGAGGTAGTTGGTTGTGACAAACCCTAATTAGGGTTTTATTTTGTAATCTCAGCCGTTGATCCTAAATCAATTTTGTCCATTGAATTGTAATTGGGGAGCCTATAAATTGAGCTCGCCCCTCATTTGTAAAGTGTGGAGACAGTGTATGAAATTGTTGCGTTATGCTATTTCTGATAATAAAAGCTCTTATGCATGATTTGCTTTGAATCACTTTTATTGTCAAGTAGTGTGCAAGGTTGCATAACTTCTTCAACCATAGATTAGAATTAGATTACAATTAGAACATAATTTGCTTTGAATGTTTGTTAAGTGAATGCAAGATTTGATCATATAGATTAATGGTGAAATATTGCTCATACTTTCTTCGGATGGATGATTTTCATTTGATGTGTAAAGTTAGCCCGAGCTTATGATTGTGGATGCTTAACTTTGGTCTTATTCGAGGCATGAAAATTATAATCACACCCTTTGAAGATTGCACCCACTTTGCGTAGTTGTCGAAACAAAGCGTGGTTACTCGTTTCACTTGATCTTTACTGTCTCTTGAATTCCTAGGTGTAGAATAGATCCTCTAAACCCTTATCTTTTTTCCTTTTT